>JAVSBT010204977.1:0-13447 GCA_033118115.1 Pharyngocirrus eroticus | reverse complement strand
TCCTCGAAACCAAGATCCCCAGTATTGGACTTTAGTTTATATAGAACAAATTATAGCAGAGTTTTATACCTGTTATAATAGTACCCTTTCTGTATGCAACCTTTAAGCATCATTTACGTTTTCTTTCTATTGCAATAATGACTATTGACAGTCTGGTATTGTGAACATTTTTTTCCCTTTAAACATATGGAAATAGATTTATGATTTCTATCCTCTCATATCTCACAGAAAATCTATTAAGCCTTGAAAGGAAAGGGGTTTTCTTCAGCTACTGGTCTTGAATGGAAACAGTTAATGATTTAGCTTTCAAATATGCAGCTTGAGATGGAATTGCAAAAAATAGAGATGCATATTGGCAACAATGATAAGATAAGGTTCAAGTGATATGATAAAAGTATACCTATTGGTCTATTGAATACTGATTAAATGTATGTTCTTAACAAATACATATACCTTTAAATTGGACAAGAAGGCATTTTTGACCTGTCTATTCATATTCCATTGTCTGTATCAGCAGCAACAACATTTTCATCTCTGTCCTTGTCCTGGACATGATGCTTATCCCTTGCAAGTTGCTAAGACTATAACATTTATAATTTTTAGTCTGTCCTTGACAAGGAATTCTTTTGAATATTACCAGAATTAGTTTACTTCAAATCTTTATGATATGTATGATGAAATGGCGGACTTGACTGCTTCTATACTCTTGTCACATTGTCCATTTTATATTGTACAAAATTATTTTGACAAGTTTACTATAGTAAATTATATCAGTGTGTAGAAGCTTTATTGCACACTTTAATAAATGCATTAAGTGGACAAAAAAATAAAATATAAATACTATTTCCTATCAATGCCTAGTACAAGAAAAGGGATTTTTTACTCAGTTTGAATAAAAAGTGATCCTTTGTCATATCCTGTCCTATTATTGTGATTGTTAATTCAATATTTGGTCTATCATATTTCCAATAATGCATTTTTATAAAGGGAGGGACATTGGTATATTTTATATAAAAAATAAAATAAGTTCGATCTAAGATGTGTTATTTTAAATATACATGTTTTGAGAAATGATTGAGGTTTATTTCAAGAGTATTTTTATTTCATTGTACCTGTTTCTGGATAGCTATTTCTAAATTAAGTGAACAATCTTTGTTTGTGAGTTGCTTGGATCCATTGTATTACTATTCACTCATATTGTTTTACCTCAAATATTTGTGCTTCTTTTATTTTCACTAAGCACATGTAACTAGTTATAATTCAAGGACAAGGTGTATTGTATTACATTTGTCCAAAATTTGGAAGTGTTAACTCATACAAAAGGAAGTTAATTCAGAAGACAGAGGTCACTGTGTCCTTGCACAACTTGTGGAATAAACTGTTGGTGGAAAGTTAAGAATATAATCTTTGTAGTGAATATATTATAATAGTTTTAAAATAGGATAATCTATAGTTGTTCAGATTTTGAATGTACTAGGCATTACCATGGAAGTCCTCCTATTTTGACTATGACTTCATTGATGCTGTATATGGGAGCACAGCCCAAAGGCAGAGATGCACAGACACATCATCACAATAGGCAGACTACTGGTGTAGATGGATCTTGTTTTCTCTTCTTCCTGGCTCGCCCATTATGAATTAAGTCTGCCAATTAAAGTGTATCGAACACAGAAGCAATTCAAGGTATTATGAATAGTAAGATAGGATACAACTACTAGGATTATTTCTCTCAATACCTGGATCCTTTATGGCTTGTTCTTGCCAATCACGTGTGAATACCCAGTGCATAATTGTAAAACAAGCCTTTGTTAATGGAACACTAGAAATTTCCACTCAGTCTCAACTATTTGTTAACCTTGATATAATACCAATTCATATCATATTTCTAGAACAAATATGTAGAAGATATACACAAAAATTATAGAAATTGCATTAACATTGGTGTGTTGTATCTGACTGAGGGATTCATTATGCTACCTGAAGAGTAACAATCATTGATACAGGTTTTTTTTTGCAACAGTCAACATTAACTATCAATTGACTTTTTCAAAGTTCATGTTTATGTTTATGATTTTTGTGAAAACAATTTGAGAAAGAATGTGACATGAGTGCAGTGCAAAATGTAATGTTATCTATTGTTGAATCAGAATTTTTAAATTCTTTACAGCACAGCTTGGTGTGTAGTGGATAGTTGATGTCAAAAGAATGAAAACAATTAATCTTAGTCAAGTTTTGAAATTTACTGCATGCTGGAATTATTGCTATGTTACTGTGATACCAGCTTTTCCACTTTCAGTGTTATTGAGATGTCCTAAGCCTACACTTTTTTAAGTTCACTTCGAGTACAGCTACTCCTCTAAACCTATCTTTTCAATGCTTCAGTAAACAAAATAAAAATATCCTCACCTCAAACTGGCCCCTTGAGTGATAAGACCTATTTCCCATGGAGGTTTTGATCTGGGTCAACAGATTAGAGAAGATTCACATCCCAGGCTTTATCTCATTGTCATCTTCACCTCAGATCCATAACTTTAGTTCCTAGAGAAGTCAACCTGGCTCCAATAAGTCATTAACCATGCAAAATATTGAGATACGGTCAATTTTTTATGATTAAAACCAAAGGCGATAACATAATTACTTTCCCTTGAAATCGTAATATCAAGTTTTAGGGTCAAAGTACATTACACTTTGACATAATAAAATGGGAAATATACGAGTTTGCACTGGGTGATCCTGTAGATTAAATACCTTTATGTGTGCTTTTTTTTGAAGATTTGATGGGGAAAAAACCTGCTTTATTGTACCTCTTATCTCTGTCAATAAGATCTTAACAAGTTAATCCTTATCATCATGGAAATATTTTATGGAATTCTTGGAATGGCTGTTTTATAGTGATCTGAATATCCTCATGGAATCCACCAAAAAAATTCCATGATAGAATTCCATAGTAACTTTAATGTGACAGAATAAGGATGCCAAGGTGGTCCTTGAATTGCTGCAGAAGATCTAAAACAAATTTGTTCTTAGAAAGCTGTATTACTCTTGTAAACATTGCAATAAAATTTGTTTTCTTGCTATGTTATGCTGTGAAGCATTCCAGATAAAGAATAAAAAGTATTTAGTTTCTAAAAAAGTAGACCCATAAGAGGGTTGGTCTTTATTTGTGAGTAGTTTGGCTTACGGGAACATTTCCCATGATGCAAATAACAACAGTCAAGCGTCACATCAAAGTCATTAATGGATCTTTATTTTCTTATTTTTGTCTAAAATGTTCAACATTTTCAAAGTTTTGTATATAAGTTACATGTAGCTTTATAGAAGGTGGATTTCAAGAACTATCTAAATTGGCAGTGCTGAAAGCTTGCAGGCTATTCTTAAAATGGTTTATTGTTTTCAGCTAAAGAAGATAATCAACATATCTTATTGTTCTGGCTAGATTTTGTTCGAACTTTTCATTGCTTGTTTACCATATGTATTCAAGTCTTGCAAAAAGAAGACTCGGCTGAATTATGACTTGACTGGAATTTTGTATGTTTGGAAGAAGCACTTTTTAGACAAATGCAGTCTATTAATTTACTACATTAATTAATAATGCTATTACCTCTGACACTTGGTGACAAAAATCTAAAATTACAAGTCATTAATGAGATAAGTATGAAATAATGTTGACAAATTCCATCCAATAATTGAAAGGATCAATAAGCACTGTCTGTGTATTAAATGACTTTATGACACAAGTCGATTGCTAATATTTACAAGATTATAATTATAGCAACATGACAATAATGCTATTATCTACATGCAGCTCTTGTTAGGTCTACTTGCTTGATAAAGATTTTTGCATTAAGTGATTAAAACTTGACTTTTTTGTGTCAGCTTTTGGATATGATTAAAACAGTGATTGAGGTCAATGAGAAGAGGTTTACACTGTTAAGTTTTATGAAGATTTTGTTTGACACAATTGATGTCTTATAAGAGCAAAATGAGATGAAGTTTACACTTTTAGTCACAACATATTACAATGAAGTGGAAAGAATGGCTTTGTCCCTGAAAAAAACAACTCTGTTTATCTTGCTATATATCAATAAAATTGTAGTAGACTGTGATAAAAACAACAACATAGAATATATTTGTTGATTTTAGGTAAATCTATATTGTTTTAACACAGTAAGTGCCATGTTTTTTGAATTGAGAAACTTAAAAATATATGTATGTATATATACAATACAATTTGTTCAATAAGTAAAATATTTAGTTTGTGATATGCAGGGTTGGGGAATAACCAAAATCGGTTTCTGATTTTTTTTAAATTTTATATAACAAACCTTGTTTAGTTTCATTTAAGTTTGAGATTCACTCTTCTTGGGTGATGATTCATGAAGTTCAGTATTAACTTAAAGTTCCCAAGATGGTGTGAGTTTTTAAACTGTCCAAAAAACAGTTCATCTTCAGTTATATTTAATTTCTATATTTTTTGAATCCTATTTCAAGCTTGTTTGAAATGGGTGACTCAACATGACTTGCAATCATCTTAAAATTTCACCTACAGAAAAATCAAAATCCCATGGGTCACCACAGTCCCTCGACTTATTTTCTGCATGGGTTTTAAAATTGATTGCTGGCATATTACAAACTTAAAAATGAAAAGTTGACAGATAATGATAAACTTTATGATTTGAGAATGCCTTGGTAGGCTATAAAATTCATGTCATCCCTATATTACCACTCCTCTACCCCCTTTCTGCAATCATTATTTTTCTTTTTCAAAACTTGACGGTTACATCAAGGGATGTTTTATTTTTCCATTAGTGGTTTGTAAACTAGGCATTACATTTGATATTACCCTTGTGATTACATAATGACAGGAGATGGATTGAGTACATCTTGCAGTTTTTTTCTTCTGTTTTTTGACTGCAGAAATGTTATTGTTACCAGTAGAATTAATGCTTATTCAGATATGTGTTTAGCGATAGAGATGAGTTCTATGGAAAGGAGAGACAATTTAGAAAATATTAACCATTGTATGGTAAACTTCTCCTAAATTCTAAAATTCTAAACAGGAAATAGTGTCACCTATACTGGACATACAGTACACTCCGTTTTTACCACTAAATTTCACTAACAGCACAAAACATCACTATTTAAAATAAAAGTGCACTTGAATTTGTGCAGGTGTATTGATTATATAGTTTATCCAGATAGACATATGAGTCTAATGTTTAAAAAAAAAAAGGTTAAGTGACTTTTTAAATGTCATCAGGAAAATCTACAAATTAACTGAAAGATTTCTTGGAGCCACTCCTTTGCTTGTCAATATTTACTTAAAAGGAAAAAAGTATAATCATCCTTTCAAATCTATATAGAATTAAATTCAACCTTAAAAAGGGACAGATGTTTCATGTAACATATCTCTATTTGCTGATGTTTGTAAATTCACAAAATCTGGAAAAACAAAGCTGAGCTTTCATATGTAATCCAGGTATGACAAAGAAAACCAGATGCTTTTTTTCTACAAAATTTAATGGTGTTTGCATTGGCCTTCCTATGTGATCAGATTTAGCCGCATTAGCAAACAGAAACATACTTTTTTTCATTAATCAATTGTAGAATATTTTATTTTGTTTCTATATCAGGCATGGTTTATTCCCCTCCTATCTGGTTACCTCTGTGGCCTTTCAATGTTTGCTGCCCTTCTTCATGGGAAATCCACATGCTCAGCTTTTATACCCACGTTAAACAAGAAGTTTATATTTTAGAGATGTTATAATTGCTAAAGTGTAAGCGGAGATGCTTCTTGCTTGTGTTTTTTATTATATCAGCATTAATTGATTGTAGAGTCAATGTAGAGCAGAAAAAATATTTAAGGAAAATAGGTGAATTTTTTGTTATGCATTGGCTAGGCATACATAAGAATTGTTACCTTGGCTGTGCTAGTGTTTAATTGTTTGTATAGAGAGGCAATGACCTTGGAATAGACAATGAAGTTGTTAGTCAGGGAAAATGGTGCAGAAGAAAAAAAAGGAATAGTGCGTGGGGTGACCCAATGTTATTGTTAGGGATACCAAAAAGTGTAGATATTATTACACTTTCTTCCTTGGGCACAGAAGTCTTGCATAAACCTTTAATTACATAGGGCATAAGCCAAATACTGATCTAGATATCAAAGATGAATATCAATCTGTCTCTAATTTTTTCCCCAAGGAATTAGGATTGGGAACCATGTCACATTAGTTTGTCTTATCCCAAGAATGATAACATTATGACTTAAAACAATCAAGCACCATGTCTTATTATTAATGGTAGAGTGATTAATCAAGACAACCCTAAAGTATTCCACATTGTAGATATATGCATATGACGATTCACACTAGAATTGTTCATGGCAGTTGAAGAATAGTTTCTCAAACACACTTTGAATAATGTCTGTTTAATTACCAAGCAATGAATATAAATGATCTCATAGCATCTTGTAGAAGCTAGAGGACTTGTTTGTTTACTAAACTTCATAGCTGTTTATCAAACTAACATATGTTTCTCTTTTTTTTTCTTTTTTCTCTCTAGGTAAGGGACTTTGTGTATTATTCTTTTCAAAATGTGCAGAGTGGTAAGTATATTTACACCTGATTTTTCATGAATTGTGTTCCTCTTGAAATTGTTGTGATGGGTACCACCCTTTTTTAATCTGGGATGAATATTATTGAAGAAGTTACCCATACATAATTATTATCACTTGGCTAGAAACTCTTTCTATCAGGTTCTTTTTTGCTGTATAGTTGAGTTGATAAGTGCAAAACCAATGCAATTTATTTTGTTAATTATTTCATTTTTCTTGCCAGATATTTTGCTTTGGGATATAATGATAATACTAACAATGATAATATTGATAATGATTATGATAAAAATTATAAAAATAAAAATGAAAATGATTATAGTGATGATAATAATGATAAAAGTAATGATAACAGTGATGATGATTGTGACAATGATAACAATAATAAGGATAAAGATGGTGAAAATAATAGTAATAGTGATAAAAGTTTTAATAGTTTTAATGATAATAGTAATAATAATAATAATAATAATAATAATAATAATAATAATGATAATAATAATAATAGTGGATAATCAAAACAGATGTTAGAAAGTAAAAAGGAAAAGAAACACCTCTGCAATTTACCTGGTACTATTCATCAACAAATGAGGCAATACCCAATTCTCAACTTTGTACACAAATAATTTTCCAATTACATGACATAATTTGTAAATGATATCAGTGCTGCAGTAATTATTATTTTGGTCTGTATATAACAGTTGTGTACCTTGCCATAATTATCAAACATGACAGTTTTGAGCTTGATACAGTAGAATATTATCCATTGAAGGTCTAATGAGAATCTAATATTAAGTTGCCTTTTTTCAAAGAGCATAACAGAAAGATTTTTATTTTTACTTTTTATGTGACACACTTACAAAATACTGGCTATGATGCAATTTTTGGAGAAATATATGAAATTTCTTGAGGGGAAAAGTAATGTTCTTTTTGTTTGGAAAATGTAGGCATTTATTCACATTTTTCTTTACTTTGATTGATTAAATGATTTTTTAATTCAAGTTTTGGGAATCCTGTAGTTGTGTACACTTTCTTTAAAACCTTTCAGGAAGTGCTGATTTGCAAAAATACACAAGCATCTGGTAAGAATTCTAGCATTCAGTGGAAACATTATGGCTGATTCCCAAACCTTTCTTTTAACTATTACTTTTATGAGTCCATAATCTTAGCCATCTGGCATCCATAGAGGGAACCAGCCTCCTCACTTCCTTTCATAAATGAGAGGAAAATAATATCTGATATGTAATGACTAAAACATTAAGTGTAGCAGTGGGAAATATAGCCTACGGATTAGTACAGACTTTATGAGCACAGACTTTATGAGCTCTCTTATCAGTGACATAATACAAATTCAATTGCCTTGTGCCACTTACTGTACCAGGGACCAGTCAATAGAACTTTCGTATAATTATAAAGAATCATGATAGGAAAAAAAGTTTATTGTTTTTATTTTGAACTTCTATTTGTAATTCAAGTATTAATAATGGTAGTATCAGAATAGATCACTTTTTCTCCTAATTGTTTCAGATCATAGATAGTATTTCTTAAATATGTGGATTATAACATTAATATTTTTCACTGCTTCCTTATCAAATGGGACAGTTGAGGGAAGTTGATGGATATATCTAGAGTATGTTATAGAAATAGTCTTGTCCTATCTTATACATGTATCTAATTTACATGTATATAAACAGATACTCACCATGGATCCCTTTGTAAGAACTGTAATTCTTTATCTGAACACACAAATGCTATACCCCTTATCTCTAGAATTTAAAGATAAGTTTCCTTGATGAAAAAGATCACAGCAACACAGGAAGAGTTCTCTGGAGTCGCTTATAGAAAATGAGAAACGTCTTGACTGTTTCTAGGATGAGGCCAACCATTAATAATTTTGCTGTTTACACTTCTACTCTATTCTTAATCTTTCAAACACCTTTAAAAGCAGACTTGAAGTGGACAGACCAGTTTTCATTTTGTGATTTTATTCTTAGTGGTGTATAGCTGTTCATAATGGAAGAGGTTATAACTTGATTTCAATTTTAATGCTATATTTATGTGACTATTACATTTAAGGATTTAGTGATAATCTTATTAATGATCTTTTGTTTCCAGAAATTAAATGTAACTAATAATTTGGTTCTCTATCAGTAAGGTAATAAGGATGTATTTATCAAATCTTTGTCCATTAGGGGGCACTTTGGTGCAAAAGGGGTCCTTATATCTAAGTTACACCATAGCACATCATAGTGGCTCGGAATTTTGTTGATTATCAGAAGGGCCGGAAAAGTATGCTAATTCTTTGTGAGGTTCCATAATCAGCTCTAAATGTTATGGTTATTCATTGTTGCACTTTTTATATGGGTATATATTTGAAATAGGTTTCAACAATCCTGCCTTTATGATATAATTCATGGCAACCTAGGTCTATCCTTTGAATTGGCTTGTCCAGGGAAGTTGTCATACAGTGAACTAATATAGATAGTATGCACCTAAAGACATTTTGTTTTGAATGGTATATATTCACAAATGGTTACAATTAGATCTAAGTACTTTAAGTATTAAAAATATATGAATAGGTCTTTGAGTTTCTCACTTGATGACAATTTAAAGGATAAAACATAAACTGTTGTAGTACCCAGGAACATAAAAAAGACTTACAAGGTAGGAAGGCCAGTGGGTTGAAGAATAAGATAGTCCCTGGAAATTTGCTTCTGTCAAATCTTTTATTCCCAAATTTCCTATAGAAATCATATTTCCAATTCCAGATTGTGACATTTATCCTTAAACAACAGAGCTTAGAGTCTTTCATAAGAATCACTTCTCAGTGGTGACAAATAGCTAGTGACAAATAGCCTCTAAATGAACCCTGATGAATAGGCTAATTAAAAGAAAACAATGCACTTTTGACTTCTTTATAGTTACATTAGATCAAACTTTTTAATGAAGTGACAGCTAATATAAGTATGCCTTAAATACTATTGTTTGCAGTATTGATGACAATCAACAATGTGGAATATGGAAAATGGTTACCCTCTCATTTACATTTCCTTCATTAGTGTTTATATTTCCTTTAAAATTAATATCATTATGTTACATTGTCGTCAACAACAATTATAATGAAGAGATCATAACATTGTAATTAAGCCAACATTAGAAAAGAACACAAGAACTCTTGAAGGAAATGATTAGTGATCATTTGTGTCAGATTAGTGTACTCAGCATATCAATAATTTGAATAAAGCCAGTAATTATAGAAAATGGCTATATTCGTGGACAAGTTCATTAGAGGGCCATGTTCATTTTTATGTCTTTGGTGGTTGTGATAGGTTCTTATTCAAGTCATTTGCTGCTGTTATTATGAAGGATTAGACAGTGCTAAATACTAATTAAGTAAAAAGCTGATGCTATTCTTATTATGTAACTTTATACGACAACAGCATCTGACAGCACTCATGACAGCACTGACAGAAGTTCATGAACTTTTTTTTCCACATTTTGTATCCATTTCTTCAAAAGGTTATTTGATATATTTTCTCTGATTATAGAACAGTGTTAATTATAGAAATAGGGAGCAAAAGTTTGAGGGTTATACAAGGGTGATTTGTTATGAATATGGACAGGTGACTGTGATACACAGGAATATTATGAGTTTTTGGGGTTAAGTATGGGTGAGATGTCACTTTGGTGGCAGTGGGATTTATAATGCCTAGGAGGAGTTATGTTTTTTTTCTTTCATTATTTTTAATATTTTATAAAAATTCTCAGAATTCAAATGTCAACATTGTGACATTTTGATAGAGTCAATGGAAAGGCACATAGTTGTTTATAGTTTAAAATTTAAGATGAAAAGACATAATTTCAGATGATGATTTTTTTGGAATAGATTTGATTCAGTTTTTAAAGAGAAACAAGAAACAGCAATACCGGAATCCAATCTAAAGAATGCTTTTTTTTCTTCAATGAAACTCTACTAATACTATACCCAATCCTTAATTTTTATCTCATGATCTTGGCTACAAAAACATCTTAGGTAAATTCTATTATCTTGATTGCTTTTCCTAAAATGAAAGCTTTAGAAGTGGACAGTCTTTCGATGTATCCAATTGGCAACCCTTTTCCAAAATCTGTTTTGAATTTTTAGGATTTGATGCCATTAGATTAGCAGACTTGGGATGACTTTTTGACTAGAAATTGGAAGAATTAGTAGGTGCTATTTGTGGCAAGACTTTCCAAAAATAGAAGCATTTGCATAATTGCAAGACCAAAAGGTCTGCACTTACTGTTGGGTCAAGGTGGAATTGAACAATGTACGATATGACCTTGGACCTAAATGGAAACACAAAATGGCTATTCTAGTCCCAACAGGTCAACATTATCTTGATAACTATACTACCTAAGAGAATGACTTTTGACATGGATAGGAATTATGTGCCCCTGGTTTTCTTTGAAGGTCAAGGTGGCCCAAAAATAGAAGCAAAAACATGTTGACAAAACAAGGAACAATCTATGGATATTGATGTGTTTAGAAATGAAATTACTCGTCACAAAAGCTTTTGAAACTTTCAAAGGCATTTGAGATTTACACTTTGATGATTTGATCACTTGTTTTGAATGCCGGATCAGGTCAAAGTGAATACATGAAAAACCCAAACAAACGAAACAAAAAATCGAATCAACTTCCAATAAGCCCTTACTCTTTAGAAGGTTGTTAAGGATAGGAGATACACTGGAGGGTAAATGTTTCAATTTTTTGCTATCCAAATATAAAAATATGGACATTGAGATTAAGCAATAAGAATTGACTCTTATTTTGTTGTTTTTGATTAAACGTATGATTTACTATAAAAGTAAACATGTTTATATTGCCAGACGTGAACAAAAATGATGTCAAATGCAGCTTTTGTATTTCCAACAAAGTTTCAACTTAGGTACATTGCAACAGTAGAAATTAAGTGAAGGGATTTAACATATTTTTTGCATGACCCAAATGTCCATGTTTTTATCTTTGGATAGTAAAAAAGGTAAAATATACCTTCAAGTGGATCTCCTATCCTTAACACAATCAATTCCCAAACAACAACACTGTCTTTTTTTTCTTTCTCTGAGGTCACCAGAGGTAAATTTCTCTTTGGCTCAAGCTTACTTAATTAAGAGTCTGTGATCCAGCCTCTGTGTGAGATTTGTATTCACAAGGTCATGTTTGGTACTCAATAGCACAAACTAGAAACATTCTTTCTCAAATAACAGATGTCCGTCTTTTGTAGGGGCTGAGATGGTTTTCATGTTGGTGTTTCTTGTCTTTGATTTTAGCATGGAATCAATGGAGATTTAGATTGACAAACCAATGAGATATGGAATATCATAATATGCAAAGATATTGACAGCTTTAATTAATAAATGGGTACACTATGATTGATTCCTGTAATATCAAGAAATTAAAGCATGAATGTCAACTGGTACAAAGAGATTTATTTCATGGTAAACATTGGGACATTTTTTATACTAGGTAATACTACCAAAGAATCATGTTTTCTAGACATATTCTTGGGCTGAAATAAAAAAAGTATTTTGACACACCCTTTTAAAAAAGTGTACATTAAGGGGGGATGAGGGTCTTATTGGTTATTTTAGTTGCACAAAGATATGTCCCAAATTATCATTTTGAATAAAAAATATAGCTTAAAAAGTCTATATTTTTGGCTTTAGGACATCCTTAGCCACAGGTATATATCTATACCCATAAGCAATGTTGTGATTTGCTAGATTTTGAGCTATGTGCTACTTGTCTTTCTTTTTTTCCAGGACCCTTCTTATTTAGGCATGCACTCTTTTAGACATAGAAATATAATCATCAACAAACCAGATGTTGAATGAGGTACCCTAACCTTACATCAAGGCCTAACACTTGAAAGCTATTGCTTTTCATATGATATTCACCAATGACACCTCAATGCCATGACCTTGTCCTTAGATGTCCCATGATGCATTTTCTTTCCTGCTGTAAATCTATTCATTGGACTTTTCATTTTTCAAGACAATCCAGGAAGTGGTTGGAGACAAGTGATGTCAAGTAATCATCAAATAAGTGGTTTTAACCTCTAGATAAACAGACAATGAATTGATTACCTGGTTTTGTATGGTTTAATTGATGCATTGTGAGAGAAAAAATGGTTCTTACAGGTCTACAGCTAAAAGCACAGCAAGTAGGTAGTCTTGAAATAAAGGAAAATTATGTCACAGAAACATGAGGAGAGCTTGAGATCTAATTTATTGAACTGATGTGTGATTTTAAGATGCTGTTGAATTGTCACCATGTATTAGGGAGTATTATTTGGTGTGTAAGTCTCGCTGTACAAGACTTTGGGTGATAGGTGTTGCCATTTAAGCATGCTATAATATGCTAAATCATATTGAAAGACGAAATTTGGAAAACATATCTTTCTAATGATAAAGAATACACATGCAGTCGTAGGTGTCACCAGATAAGGGCCTTTTCTGGTTCACCCTGATACAGCCTATGTCGGGGTGGGAATGAATAATAGATAAGTAAAACCGCCAAAAGGAAGGCTAACAAATAAATGACCACAAATTTTTGCCTGAGTTGGGACTTTGGACTTTATCTAACCATTTGTAGAACTACTGTCTGAGATTCACTTGTTGAAATAAAGTATAGTTCACTTGTAATCGCCCAGTTTTGAGCAGCAACCTAGCAAGTGATTCTGCTAGTATTATATAATGATGATAGCTCATTGTTTAATATCCTTTGCCAACTGATAATTTCAGAAAATACACAATGATAAAAACTCCGAAAATCATGTTTGCTTGATTTTATTT
>JAVSBT010204866.1:0-13451 GCA_033118115.1 Pharyngocirrus eroticus | reverse complement strand
CGTTATATAATAAAATATAGATTTTTTTTCTTGATTTGCTCAAAACACCAAAATAATGAGTTAGGTGGATATTGTGTTATGGTGTTGTTATTTTAACAAGCTACAACGAAAGCCATGACAATAGGAATTCTTACAAAGAAAGGGAAAAATGAAAATCAGAATAAGCCTTCAAAAAGACATATTAGTGCATTAAGAATTTATAAAGGTGGTTCTCATTAATGTTGTGTTCCTTGCATTCTTTTATTACAAACATAAAGAGAGAGAGATAGTCATGAAAATTAGGCTATGCAGAATACTTCTTCAGTTTCTTATTATTCTCTTTTTTTCTATTTTCAGGCCATACTCTACAATGATAGATCAGTATTAGAATGTCACCATGCAGCTTCTGCCTGGCGACTCTTCCTCTCAAATGATAACTTCAACTGGCTGTGTCACCTCGAAAAGGCTGAATTCAAAAGGTTCCGTTTTCTGGTCATTGAGGCCATTTTAGCCACTGACCTCAAAAGACATTTTGAGCTTTTGGCCGAGTTCAATGCCAAGGTAAGTCAAAGTCATCATTATTTTTTTAAAAAATTGAATTTACATCAAGGATAAGGATACTGGGTTTTTTTCTATATACATGTATCTATGGTTGTAAACTTAATCATATATATCTAGAGCCACTGTTTTGATAGTTTGCTACTTGTAGAATACGTTTATCTTTGTAACTTCTGCCCTATATGGAAGCCTTACTAATTAAAATATGTGAGTAAAAGTGTTGAGGCCGAGTTAAGATTCCTATATTTATGTTTAGCATACAACAAAGTGAATCAAGCTACAATTTTCCTGTGAGATTAGCTTTTTACACTACAACCTTTACAGCCCTTTGTCCACCATCTTCTGTGAGTTATTTAAAGGTTTCCCAAGCATCCTGCCACACCCTGAGATAATTCTAAATCTGACGTCTTTTGCTTGTGACATTTTATTGATATCTGAGGCTTCTTTGTAGGGAAATATGCTTGAAACATGAACAAATAATGTCACATTTTGTCTCATAGATGGCGCTTGAATGTCCTTTAAAACTAAGCTTATGTTGTCATCAACTCCCTGAACATTGTAAAAATAATAAATGAGATTTAGAATATGGACTGCTTTAGAACATATTGATGCAGGAGATGGTGTGGTAGGGGGTAGAAGTGGGCTCTGAAAGCATTTGACCTAGCCTACTAGGCATGATCTACTTTTAAAACAATTAGTAAACTCCAAGGTCAACATGACCACAAACTACAAGATACTTCTAGAATAAGACCGCCATTGTGTTTGGTTTAAGTGTCTTACATTGAAGACATGATGTTGCATGCTACAAGAAGATAGATGAAAGAATTAGAATCAAATTCAAAACACAAAAAAAAGTATTTCTTGAAATGGGGAGAGCAGAGCCTTTAGTTCAGCCTTGACCTTCATGTGGGGTTTAATTGGTACAGGGGAGATGGGAGGTTAAGGCTACAAGATAAATAGTCAATACCAGAGAGACTTCCTTGAAAATGATGTATGAGTTTATCTGAAAGAAAAAAAAACAGGGAGCGTATTCCATAGAGCATACTCAAACAAAAAAAGGAGGATAGACGTATGAAAAAACTCAAACCTGGATTTGTGCCAAAAGTTATAATGTTCTGACTTGAAGTAATCAATCAAAGAGTCCCTGTTGTTTCAAACATTCTCAGCCAAGAATCTTCATTGACTGCAACAGGTCATATTGATGGACATTGGGCGGAAATTCCAATATAAATTCTATTAGATATTTTCTTTTTCAATTTTTCTATTTCCCCTTTTTTTCTATAAGTGCATTTAGCGAGGTTCGTGCTTTGTTAAGATTTGTATCAGAAGGGGGAAAAAAATCCATTTACTCCTGTGAAATTAGACTGTCAGCTGCAATTGTTGCCCCGAATAGGGAGAAACAATTGGAAGGAAATAAACACCAGTGGTGTGTGTGTGGGAGACACAAAATAGTTTGGCCTTTAGTTGAATCTCCAAACCATCTGTAAAAGGTTACTATAAGACAATGGCTTGAAGGTCACATGGCAATGACCTGTAATTGCAAGCAATTGATATTGCAGCTAAAAGAGGAATTGAAGTATAGGAGTGAATGTATATAGTAAATGATTATTAAATTTGGTTTGGTAAGTGGTCACATTTTTTTGAAAGTCCAGAAGCGTTCCACAAAACTTATATTGACAAATCTTTTTATTCAAAGAG
Organism: Pharyngocirrus eroticus; assembly: GCA_033118115.1. Classification (NCBI taxonomy): domain Eukaryota; kingdom Metazoa; phylum Annelida; class Polychaeta; family Saccocirridae; genus Pharyngocirrus; species Pharyngocirrus eroticus. The sequence continues at coordinate 11,216 of JAVSBT010204866.1, read as the reverse complement.
ATGAACTTTCGACCTATTAGCATTGCCATGTGTTCACCAGCGTAAACTTTTGCAACGTTCAACTCAGTATAAACACATTTACTTCAAGTCTCTCAAAGGATTATGAATTTGACTTCTAGTCCCACAAAGGATCATGACTCTGGCTTTAAGAAATAGCAAAATCTTTTATAGAAAGCCAACCAATGTAAAACTGGCATTTAGTCTTGGAAATACCTTGTGAAGTGACAAAACAAACCATTCCTAGAAATGAATGAACCTAGAAATTGTTCAAATCTTTAGGGCAGAATGACTTGCTTTTATAGAAAGGTTATTTGAAGACAGTATGAATTCTTGTGAGTTGTAAATGCACTTTAAATGTCAAGATATTTGGATGGGACATGTCTGGAATTATGATGACAGTCAAAGGATGATATTAAACCCAGGACAGATCTGGGTGGTATATTTATAGACAGCTAAGGTCAATGAAATGGAAGGGGGTTACGCACTTGTATTTGGTAAATCTTGTTGTCAGCTTCAAACAATTTAAGACTATGGGAGAGTAATGCCATTTGATCAAATAAGGGAATTGAATCATTGTCTAAGTAGCACTAAGAAGATTTAGTTCAGTCAGTTTGATATGTATAATAGAAATAAAGTGTAAGAAATTATAAAATTGATATTTATCAAAATGCAAACCCAACAGTGACATTATTAGTATTTGGGGGAGATAATAGATTGCATTGTTCATGACATTTCTTCTGAACTTTTGTCTTTTCTCATCTTTGATTTCCATCAATTGAAATTTTTTTTCAACCTTAGATACAGAACTTGGGGTCTTTTTCATATGATATCACACAGTACAGAAATCAATATATGCTGCATTGATATAAGTTGTCAATCACATTATTTTGTGAATGAAAAGATTGAAAGTTCTTCGGTATTATGAAAATTAATATTAAGATATGATGATTAAACTTCATCTTAGTATTTCAATATCAGTGGCGTTATTTTTTTAAATATTGATATCCATGTTGTGTTTCAAAATCATTGGCGTTTTATTGTTGAAAATCTTAACGTTTATGAAATTATGTACATGTATGATAATTTTTCCAAATACATCCAGTAATTATTTTTTTAAATATCTTTGTAAAAGGTGAATGATGAGGAAGCTCCTGGCATCGACTGGACAACGGAGAGTGACCGCATTATGGTGGCCAATATGGTTATTAAACTGGCAGATATTAATGGTCCTTGTAAAGTCGAGAAACTTCATGTGAAATGGACTGATGCTATAACAGAGGAATTCTATGAACAGGTGAGATCAGCTAGGGCATGACAATCAATTCAGAGACCTAAGTTGATTCTTTGGAAAATAACTACAACTCAATTATAGGAAATGTTGTGTTTGATCTGTACATTTGACTATCTTTGTTGTAGTAAGTTAAGTCAATTTTGATAAGACAGAAAGTTTTATTGAACAATACTGATGTACATTTTTGTATTATTTCTGTTGTTTTACTGAGCTTTATCTGTCAATGGTATTTTAGGCTTTGATATAGTACTAAAACTTCAATATAATGTATGCTTTCAGGGAGATGAAGAAGCAGGTAGGGGTCTGCCTATCTCACCATATATGGACAGAAAACATGCCCAACTTGCAAAACTGCAGGAATCTTTCATTAACCACTTGGTGGCGCCATTATGTAATGCTGTTGCAGCTGCTGGCTTACTGCCTGGGACATGGATTGGAGAAGAGGAAAGTGACACAGATGGTAAGCTTGAAGGTTTACTTACTAGAATATAAAGTCGTCAAAATGACACATAAACTTACTTTATATATTGCCCCCCCCCCAAAAAAAAAGGAATAGAGATGTGTCACAAATATGACAAATCTTGCCACTAAAAGATTGAAATTCTGCTTCATTCTGATATTTCCAAGAAGCAAATCATAAATTTCCAAACGCTTTCAGCATGCCTTATTCATGTAAAACAGAGCTTATACTAATTATGTCTTGTTTATGATTGATAGGTATGACAGAGTCTGATCAAGGGGAAAGCTCAGCTTGCAAGGACACAGATGATGATGAAGATGATGATGATGATACAGAACAAGAAACTGGTATGATCATTGATTTCTTAGAGGTCTACTCTGTGTTATCAAACAGCATAAAAATCAATCTGATAATGGGTTGTATATTGTTTTTGTAAGAAAATATGAGGTTCATGTAACAGTGAGGGTATGCGTGAGGGTATGCGCAAGGAACTAAACCACATAAAAACAGATATCTTTTAATCCGTAAAACAAATCCAGCAGCCACTGATATGGGCTGTTAAAATCTACTTACTGTTGTCACTGTCTTTCTTGATTGCTACAATGGCAAATATTGTTTTGTATTCCAGGAAAATTAAAAAAGAAAAAGAATAAAAGGACCAGACAAATGCATTGTTTTTTGACCAAAAATATCAAGGATAATCACGATTCTTGGCTGATGGTACTCAAAGAGGAAGCTGCTCAAAAAGAAAAAGAAATGAAACAATTAGAAGACACAGACATTAAACATAAAACGGTAAGGGACTTTTCTCTTTATTGCTTTTGAAATTGAGTGAAATTATTTTATTATTCCTTCATCCTATCAAAAAAACCATCTGTTGGATTAAAAACTAACCCAGTTATTTTGTTGATTTACAGTCGAGATCAACAAGTATAACAGATAAAGAAATGGCAACAATTAAAGAAGAGGATACTCCTCCTCAGAGTGCAAATAGTACAAAAGACGGAGAACATTCACCACTAGGGGGCATGACACCCCCAGAAAATTATCAGTCAAAAATTGGTGCAATAAACCAGTCTGAACCAAGAACAGATGCTGCCAGCCAATCACGGCGCTCTTCACAAACTGATCAAAAATCTCAAAGTCAATCACAGCCAACAGACCAATCAACAACAAGCACAGGAAGTTAGAAGGAAAATAAAATTGTATGTTAGCATTAGGAACCAGGAATCAGACTATATATTTATTTCTATTTTTAATGGATGCACCAAAACAACTGACTACATATGAACTACTGAGTCAAGCTCCAATAACATGAAAACTATATCTCAATCAACAAACTCTCAAAAATATTAGGACAAAAACAGGTGTTTGACAGATCTTGAAACTACATGGTTGTGACTTGTTGGGGATTTTTTTTAAAGCACTGGTGATAACTTAGATTTTTTTCTCAATTTCAATGAAGTCATCTCTATTCAAAAAGAGAGATATTTTTCCACTTTCATAACAATTTAGCCAGTGTAGGCCTATACTGTACAAAGACATTGTAAAACTATTCTTATGAACATAGAAAAATACATAAATTCTTTCAACTCAGATATTCTGATAGGGGTATTTCATTGAAATTAAGAAAAAAATAGGGATAAAGTTTTTAAGTGAGGCATAATGTAGACTATCAAGGAAAAAAGCAGCTTATTCATTCCCTTTCTCAAAAATTCTGTTAAAGGTTTTCACAATGGGGTTTTTCAAATGAAATTCTTTACTTTTCAAAAAACATAATTTCTTTAATATTGTTTATCAAAAGAAATGTTGAGAAGTTTTGATTTTCAAACAAAATTGTGCTACATTAGACTTTTTTTGTTATGTGTCTTGAAGAGTAGGCAAGGCTAACAGAATTTTACTGCAGGTGCATTAACAGTTGTATGAGATTTTTTTCATGAATAAATATACAAGATATGGAAGCAATTTGGTAAAAAAAGATAACATACTTTGGCAAAATTTGAAGAAAGCCTGATTAAGTGAGCCGTACATACATGTAGTGCTATACATGGTTTGAATAAGATGCCACTATGCTACTTTAATAAAATCTTCAACTGAATAGCTTCCATATCTGTGAGTAAACAATTATTTGACAAATTTGAATTTGAAAATGCTAGTAGGAGAAAAAAAATCTGTGTTCCACTTATCTAACCATATGGTGACATTGTGTTCTCAAGGCGTTTTATGGTATTTTACAGGAGGGTTGGGCAGCTACGCATTGTTTGTTTGGGAAGGGACTCTAGGTAGAGAATTACAGGTCTACATGGCAGTTATTTGGTAATTTTTAACTACTTAATGATAGAGCAAAAGGCTAAAGAGGATTTTTTTTTGAGAAATTATCAAAGACATGTAGGCTTTGAATTATTGATTGTATTATAAAAAGAAACAGATTCATCTCAATTTACATATTATTGATTATACTATATGATATTTATATATATATTTGCATTGCTAAGGAAGTTGCTATGGAAACATAAATCACCCTCTATGTTTTTTGGAGGGAATGGAGGAGAAGGTAGAATCTTTCAGACAAATGTATAGTCCGTCTTTTTGGAAGTTGTTATTCCCAAGAGGAAGGAAGGTGATTACAAAACGTGTAAATGAATTGTGATCATGTATGTAAGAACTTGTAAATTAATGCTATATATTACATATGAATGTATATATCTAAAAGTTATATGTTGAGTCCAGTATTGTTTATCAAAGGAAAATATAAATACAAAGGATTTGACAGTTGTATAAATGATTAGATTGTAGGGATCTTTATTTATTTATGTTGAAAAAGATTGTTTGTTACAGTAATTCATTAACAAGGTATGTGTGATAAGTGAAAGGGAAAAAATAGAAGGTGGGTGAGGGAATTCGAGATGTCAACCATACAAATATATAGTTGTGTACAAGTATTGTTACTGGATTTAATATGGGGGGGTGGGGGGGTAGTTCACATATTTTGTTCCTGTTTATAGATCAAAATGATAATAATTTAGGAGATTGATTATGAAAAAGGTTACAAGAATCATATTCACATAAATATGATTATTATCCAAGTACAAATGAAAGTGTATTGACTACATAGATGGGTTGTTTTATTCAAGTTGGTCTCTTTAACCATACCTTTAAAAAAATGCACAAATGGCATCATACCCTGCTTATGGATACCTTGTTTGTTTCACTTTGTTCTGAGAAGATTTCAATGTTTAAAACATTATTATGTTGACTTACATTTATCAATACAATATCAATAGGTTTTGCTTTTTCAAATTCAAGTTCAATCATTCATATCTACCTCATAAATTTTGCAGCCGAAAATCAGATTGGGGAAAAAAATATATTATCTCTTGAATCACACGTTAGAGAGCACCACTAGTAGATTGTGCAACTAACTGAATTATTTAGTAATTGCAGCAGGGTTTTACCTATAATAAATAAAGGATCTCATTTTGGTGTGATTGTAAAGAAAGAAATAATTTTGGGGGAAAAATAGATAGAGAAAGTTTAGGCCAGAGGTGGGATGGGATGTATTTTTTATAAAATTATCATTTTGCTTTTTTCATTGAATGGTTCGGAATTCCAAAGATCAGTTGAATGTAAAATCAACCATATATGGAATAGAAGCATACTATCCATTCACTTCTTTGGTGTCAAGTTTTCCATTGTTGGCCTGAACATTTGAAGCCATTTGTGCATTTCATCAAGTGCCAATTTCTACATCCTGTAAAAGCTTTTAAAAAATTCTCTAAAAACTATTATCATGTAGAACATTTCAAAGGTTATATGTATATAATTAATTATCTACATATGAAAATGCAGGAATATGGAGACTACTACAAAACAAAACAGGGTATATTTATGTATCAATGTAAGCATACATAATTGCATGATGGTATACAGAAGATTGATCTTTTTTTCCTTCTCAAATTTAATCCTTTCATGCACAGACCTGTGTTTTAAATTAATCACTGGTGATTGATTAAACAGGTAGGGGCCTTGGGTTTAAAATGTTTAATTTCTAAATTGTATAGCAGAACACATCATTGAAGTATCAAATATGTTTAACATTATCAGTTACAAACTTAACTATATCATATTGTTTGGGTCTACATTGTTAGTCTCTTTGCTGACTTTTCCTGTAGTCTTGGAACCCATAAGTAGTACATATCTCAGCTATAAATATTGCTACATCATGATTTATATTATGAAAAGTTGAAGATTGTTAAAACAAGAATCTTATTTTAAAGTTTGAAACTGGAAAGCAATTGGGACCTCAGTATACTGTTAAGTAAGGGTCTACACCTTTTTTAATCATTGCTTACCAATTTGTTAATTTTATTATTTGTTTACTTTTTTGAATTTTAATCAACACAAAGTTATAATTTTACTGTCAACTAATATTTTGCCATAAAAATTGAGAATTATGTATCTGTGTTCCAAACTGTAACTGCCTCAATTATTTCTTTTTTTGTACCTATGGATTATCACTTATACCGATCTGTTAATACTTTAATGTCCCCCCACCCTTTCCCATAATTCCCTGCTGTAGACTTCATTTTGTGAATGGAAATGAAACGTCTCCCTAATTGCTGAATGATGATATTGTATATTGTCCATAGCATTGAATTGATATTCAGAATTGTATGGTTGATAAGAAATTTGTTAAGTAATAAAATATGTAAACAGATATATTTTGATTTGTTGTTATTTATTTCTGGAGATGTAGAAGGAAATTGAAGATCGTTTTTAATAATACAAATCTTGATTAGGCCATTCCAAATTGATAAGTTGGTCGATGGATGTGATCAGGTCATTTTTTTCCAGATTGATTTTTGTAGGCAACAAAATCAATCAAAAACATTGCAGTCTTGTTCACATATATTTTCACCTAGTTATAGAGAACTATAAACAAGTTATTTGTACAATAAAGACATTCGTACATAATGCATGCAAATCCAAACACCTTGTTCCTTTCCGTCGTCTTGATGTTAAAGGCTGAGTGTAAATTGAAGCCGGCCTGGCCAGGTCAATATGTTTTTCGAAATTTGCCATCTATATTCACTTTTTAGATTTTCATTGAAAATACAAAATATAAATCCAGAAAGTACATGGAAGATTTTTTAGTGATGTAAATAGTTATTTAAAAATCTTCTATTTTCAAAAAATAAATTAATCTCAACACTGTAGCCTAATAGTATACAACTATGTTATGTCATAGTAAATAAAAAGAGCTATAAAAGATGGATATCTGTAATGTGTCTAGGTAAACTCTCAACACAATAGGGATATCAACAATTACAAGCGTACTAAATGGCCATCATGGTGCTAGTCCAACCACTATTATATTTTTCTCATATTATTGAATAAATGTCTCCCTGTCAATGAAATAACCTCACCCCCTGAATACTGATGTAGTTAGTAGGCCTATCTAGATTGAATAAGGTGAGGTTAGTAGGAACAAGTTGAATGCACACCAATGATTATTATAAAGTGGGAGTGCAATAATTGGTTTCTTCTGACACAAAATCTGTAGAATTGGGCTTTAATGATTTTTCTTAGAACAAATTATTGACTTCATGGAGAGTACTACTTCAGTTTCTTCTAGAATACATGCACTATTTTTTTTCTAGATTGAATGCTAAAATGTGTGCCACTAAACAGAAGTAAATTGTTAACTTTGTAGCTTTAAATTCTAAGCGAACTGTTATATCAACAATAATCACTACATCCCCATTTCATTTAACCTTTAGCAGTATACCAATTCCACTCCTTTGGTGCGAGTGCTTTAAAAAGAAAGAGAAATCAAACAGACATCAAGACCAGGGGAATTTTTTATCAAATTTTATTTATTTTACATCAAAAATAACATTTGGAATGCACAATTTGTATTAGTTTTATTCAAAAAAATGTAAAGAAAAAACAAAACAATAGGAAAATTGCACAATAATTACATTGATTTACAAGAAAACAAAATCACAATAAAATATAAATCATACTATTACTTATATCAAAACAACATCTAGGTTTGAAATTAACAAATAAATCACCCTAATCCTTAAGAAAAAATCACATACAATTCAGATCAATATGAGTATAGTAATTTTAACACAATAGTAGTAAAATAATTCATAAAAGTTATTGGTAACATGTAGCCTGATCCGATGCATTTTTGTAGTAGGTATAAACACTAAACAAGCCACCTGATGCAGAGATAAATATAACATTATTCAATACTAAACATTATAATATAACTTACATTGTGACAACTGACACACATATCAAAACTTTGTAATAAACGATCTTCAATGAGATTCACCTACGACCCAAAACCTTATCTCTTACCATTTAATGTATAATTATATATAACAAAATAGTTGTCAAGTGAGTAGTTAGCACTTATAATAAGCAGAGTATTTTTCATAATCTCCCAAAATCACTTTGTAATATACCGCCAATACTTAATTAATTGCGATGATACTTGTGTAAATTGCTTAATAGAAATAAAGATGGAGTTTCATGTAGATATATCACCACATTATAGATAAACTGAAAAGATACAGAGCATGTCATGCAGGATACATATACCTGAATATAGTAAGAGCTTCTAAAGTATTCACCAAGTTTTCATCTATTCAAAAGGCTCTCCCTTTCAAAAATAATCCTAAAAAAATACAATGGAAAGGCCCTTGTTAAACTTGTCTCTTTAATACTTAATAAAAGGCATTTGACCCTAGTAGTAGGGTAATACCTCTGAGAAAGGGTTATCTTAGTAACCATATTGAGTTTAAAATGTGACCCATCAGCTGGTGAAAAGAGCTATAATATGCATGTATATGTACCACATATTCAACTTACCTTTGCGTGCAGACCTTTGTTGAACAATGAAGCATTTTGTTGCACCTTGTATTTCCTACCACCTAAACTTGAGATTAATTATAATGCTTTTATACTAAAAGCCAAAGATCAGGTGGACTCATTTTGCTCATCTGTGTTCTAGGAGATATTATTTGTCAACAGGGCCACCTAGTAAGTTTAATAAGCTTATTGCTAAATTTCTATAGAGCTCTAAGTCTCCTCTTCCAGTCACTGCTAGAGCTGTCAACCAAAAGGCAAATCTATTTCCACTGAAAGTTAAACATGCCCGGTCGAAGTGTTTCGTTGAATTTTTCTCTTAGTTACTTCTGCACTTTTGCAGTTATATCTCTCCAAATGGAAGAGATGACCTCTTTCCCTGAAAGAATGGACTGCAAACATACAGCCGCCAAGGCATATGGCTATGAAAGAACCAAAGATAAGAAAACCAAACGTCTCAATACGAGGCATAAATATCACAAAAGTAAACTTTAACATGTCCATGAGCATATTCAAGGATTGCTGCACTCCTCCTACAATTCCACGCTGCGACTGTGGGACACTTTCTTGAAGAGTTTGAGTTACTACCAAATCAGCTGTCCACAGACCTGTAAAATTGGATAAAAAGAATGAATATTTAGAAAAAACATTGATATCATTTTACAATGACAAATCTTGGTTATTGCATCAATAGACTCATTTATTTTAGATCCCATAATTATGATAAATCTTTAAGTATCAAAACTTTGTCATGTCTCTTTATTTCAAAATAAATTACAAAATATACCATTAAGAATAATGCTAACTTGTAAAACATGTAGCTGATTAGAATTAAGATTGCTGAAAGACCAATAATTCAGAAAATCATTTGTTCCATTCTTGAGATAGATTTCTCTGTTCCTTTGTTGGCAATTTTATTCTAAAACTACAATACACAGCCAGACTATTTCATTTGCCAATCTGTTAATATTGCATAGAACTTATAATATAAGAAGCAGATCATATTTACCAACTCTAGAAGTCACTAGCCCAGTTAGAAAAAGTATAGCTGAATACGGGATGAATTTCTGCACACAGGTGCCATTAGCTTCTGTTTCATTTTTGTTGTTGTCTTCCTTGTAATTGGCCACAGTTCTTTTGTGTCTATCATTGTTAACCAATGCTCCCATTGTCATGTCCATACCTTGTGTACTAGGAGTTTGCATATATGCATTTACATCTTTGGCATTACTAAACCTGAGCTTGAATGTATCTGTATTCAAACTATTATAGGCTAAAAAACCTCCTATCGAGTAATCTGAATCCATGAACGATTCAATAGATGCTTCTCGTTTCATTCTAGTTGCATTAGAAACATCAGTAGGCAACACAGTGATATTTTCAAAATCAGCAGGCACAGTATTGTTTACAGAATTGTGGCAGTTTTGAATAGTTCTCAATGTTGGAGGCAACCCTGAGTGTATGAAAGGGCTCCCTGGTGTCCAGACAGAAAACACACATAAACTAATGCATACAACTTCCATACCAAACCCAAATAAACCAGTTCTTTCAAGGCCAATCTGCTTCCTACTCCATGTGAAAAAAAATGTCCCAAATAAACCAGTCAGTCCTCCTAAACCCATGCATATACCAACTATATATTCTGGAATTCCCTGGGCAAACAAGTAACCTGGAAAAAGCATTAAAAAAATCAGATTTAAAGACATTTTTTTTTTTTTTTCGAGGCAATAAACAACCAAACAACCTACATTGAAACATACATTCAGTTCTGAAACTAATAAATACAAAAAACTTGGGGATATCAGGGAATAAAACAAGACGGGCGCTAGTACTCCCGCGACCGTTATTACTCCGGGCGCCCCCACTAGCGCCCATGAAAAAAGCCACGGGCGCTAGTAAAAACATGTGAAATAAAAGAAATTTGTTGAAAATAAACCATGATTCAGTCTTATTTCTTCAATTACAAAATACGAAATTATCTTACACATCGACTAAATTGACTTCGATAGGTTTCCGGTTTTAAAAGAATTTAGAGTGTGTGGCGTGAAAACGGCAGTAATATGCGTCAAACGTTATTGAAAAATGTGTTTATTGTTCAGAATCATTAAAAATCAATATAAATACAAAAGGAATCTTTGTTTTTTTTTGTTCTTATTGTTATAACACTAAACAACAGGTCCTCATCCCTTGTAAAAGAGAATACTACCCTTTCATAGTAACATGTATGTTTACTGACTCCCAATAAAAAGTGGCTCCCGCGGATTCTGCTCGTTTCATTCCCTTACCTGGGATATATATATTTACATGTTTCAACAGTTTGTGATGCTAATTTTTTTTATTGAAGGCACTTATATACACATAATCACAGGGTTCATTCTAGTGCTTCAGAATTCTCTTGAATTCTAAAGAATTTCATTATGGAATAATCATGAGTTTGGGGTCACCATATTAGCAAACTGCTGTGTGAACCTAGTCTGATGTGATTCATACAATAAAGACTCAATAAATCAGGCCTTGAAATCTAGAAAAAGCCTTGGTGCAACAAATCGCACCAAGGATTTTGATTCCTTGGTGCAATTGCAC
>JAVSBT010204755.1:0-13452 GCA_033118115.1 Pharyngocirrus eroticus | reverse complement strand
CCCAAGAAATTAAATCTGAAAATCCCAAGTCCCAAACAATTAAAAAGGCCAAATCCCAATTCCCAAGGAATCCCTCCCCTCCCCTCTAACTGTCCTGCTAATTTTGTCATATACATTCCACTGACAAAAGTATATATGTTTTGGTTTTAGGGCCTCCTACAATACAAACTATAAATCTATATCAAATCTAACTGCACCCCCCCCCCCCCGTTGTTTCTTTTGATATATCAAATCAATTTCTCCATCATATTTAAGGTTTTCTCTTGCATTTATTTGTATTATTAATAATAATAATAATAATAATAATAATGCATTTATTTGTATTACCTTGTATCTACCTAGATAAGGTGCCCTTGTTCCTGTAGTAGCCATATCTTCATCTCTATCAAGCATACACCGTACTGGTCGGCCCAATCTTACAGGTTACAATACAAACGAAAGAACAAATTAAGTAACAATGAACTCAAATATGACCAATGTGCTGCACTAGTGCAGTATTAAGGCATCATGGTGCAGCCCCCAGCAAGAAACTTTACTCTAATTTAATTTAAGTGCATTTTTTTGATGTATCATTTCAATGTATTGTAATTTGAATGTTCTTACTTTGTAGCAGCAATTGAAGCTGGCAGAGCAACTAAAGTAGGCTTACAGTCTTTTCCTCCAAAACCTCCACCTGTGGGTATGAATTTAATAGATTTTTATTTCAGAGGCAGATATTACAGAAACAATGTATGGAATTGAAGATGATAATAATTAATTGATGAAAATACATGTATTGTAGCTATTTTCAGATTTTTTATTTCATAATTATGAAGATTATCATCAAAGAAATATTGTTTGTAATCATTATGATATCATAGAATTATAGTGATATTTTAAAAAGAAAATAATTTTAAAAAGCAACACTTACAAGGCTCAACACTAAGGCATGCTGGCTTGTCTAGGACCCCCAGATTATCTGAGCCTACCCCTAGATTCTGATGTTAGGCTCAGACAATGGGTTAAAGGTAAGGGACGATGGATTTTGACGGTACACCTGTACAAATATTTCCTCAAAACAGAGGAAATAATTGCCAATGTTGACCCCTGACTTACCTAACCTTTTGACCCTGGTATTGACCTTGTGATTTTTTAAACCAAGTGCACTGGCAACAGCTGACTGGAGTAGAATGAAATAGACAAATGAATGATTAGAGGCATATTGTATACAGATATTGCCTGGAGATGTAATTGTTTATTATGAAAATTAGCTATTAAAATCAAATGCAACTATCCATTATATCGCTACTTTCTGTTGAGTAGACGTAAATGGCTGAGTAAAGCTTTATTCATATTGAGATAAACAATTCATCTTACTTGTAGGAATGTTGGACTTTGGGAGGCACAGAATATTTCAATTTCTCCATCTTCCCCTTTAGGAAGAGCTATTGCAACTTGTGTCTCCATGTAAAAATGTTCCTGACCTCCAACTCTGACCTCACCAGTCAAGATGTGGTCTGATTGGTTGAAACCTTTCTCTGTGTCGCCATCTTTTAGGATATATGGTTCACCATAAAATGAATTGGCAGCAATGGCTTCCTGTTTGTAAATCAAAGAAGGGAATGACTTTTCATGTATATAACAGCTCTACCACTACTACTCCTACTACTACTACTAATGATGATGAAAACAAAAATAACTAAACTGAAATACGATTTTTCGATATGCATAATCTCATTCTGATTGATTTCCCTAGTAAAAGTTTGCAGACTAATTTTGTGTGTTTCACTAAAGGACAACAAACAAAAATAAAGCTCTATATTTGGATAACAATGTAAACTTCAAGACTTTTTTTTCTTTTATGAAAATTGAATACCGAATAAGGCAATGGAATTAAACACTGTTATGAAATAGGAATTTGAGATCATACCTCAATAGTAATAATTGGCTTGAAAATGTCATACTCCACTTTGACAAGTTTTGCTGCTTTTCTAGCAATCTTTCTACTGTCTGCTACAATTGCTCCTATAGTTTGTCCTATACAGCTTACCTTAGAAACAAACAGAAGAACAAACAACAAGGTCATTAAAGGTTATATGTGACCTTGGAAACAAACAAAAGAACAACCAGCAAGATAATTAAAGGTAAACATAAGCATTTCCAAGGTACAGTAAATGAATGTCCATTACTAAGCAAAGAGCACCTTGTCTTCTGCAAATATTGGTTCATCTCCAGCAAGTGACCAATTCCAGTTTGACCCTTGGACATCTTTGTGGTCAATATAGGTGTGGACACCAGATGTCGCCAGAGCTTCACTTGGATCTACAGACACAATCCTTGCATTGGCGTGAGTGCCGGTTACAAGGGCTAAGTGTAGTTCATCTGATATAAAGATATGTAAAATAAAGTGTGTTAGTCAGTACCTTAATGGAAATACATGGTGCCAGAATAAACAGGGTGTTTTCACAACAAACCGTCACAACAAAGACATAAAGCTTGAAGACATACTCATAATATAAGGCCATACCAACTTGATAAGTTGCTTGCTGTATGATACCGACACAGTTTTTTTACAATTAATATTTCTTTTCACAACAGGAGAACAAAATTAACAGTCAGAATCTGTAGGCCTGGGTCTCCAACCTGTGGTTATGCCCTTATATTGACCCCTGCACTTACTCTTATAGGCTGGCATATCATCTATATATACCGCTTCCCCAGTGACATGTTTGTCTGCAGACAGATGAGGAATGGGTCTTCCCACATCATCGTCTTGTAGCTGGTGTTCTGAGACTTCTTCAAATACTTGAATTCCTTTACTACTGCCTCTGATACTGTCATCTATTGCACTGTTACAGAAGTCACTCTTATATGTCTGATGGAAATTTTAAAAACAATATGGATTTTCAAAGTTAATCAGGAAATGTAAAAAATTCTTTGAAAACTGCCATATGATGAAGTTCTAAACTTTGCAACATTTACGCCATCAATGGAAATACTGTACTACAAAATGACCAAACATACCTTATATAGAACATAATACCAACACAAGAGGTAGCGCCTTTGCTAATTATTTACTAATCAAGCACATTCCAGACAATAACAATTTAGGCTTAGTTCTGAATTAAAAGATCATGGGCATGTTTCATTAAGGTGCCTCCTTTTTCCGAACTCATTGCTACTTAGATCCAATACTGTATATTTATTGTGTTGGGTCTGGAAAAAAAACACCTGATAGGCTCATGAATGAAACACTTACAAGATCTTTTATTTCAGATATTAGCCTATTCATAGTCAAAAGTGAGCATGAACAGTAGAGTCAGCAGAATTGCCACCTTTTGTGCAGGTGACCCATTAAAGCATAATAGAATAATTGTCAAATAAATTACATTTGTCCCAGTGATTGTATTGAGAACAGTGAGGAAGAACTTAAAGAAGAAGCTTGTTGTCATAGTTCTTCTGTAAGATTCCATTCCTCCTGGCGCCCCTGGTGCAAGGGGAAGGTCATCTGACAAAGATTTACATGCAGCAGATACCAAACTGTCATCCCATTTCCTACAAGAGAGATGTAAATACAGAAAATTGTTAATATTAATTGGTCTGTCAAACCTTTAACCATTTATATGAATTGTAATGAAAATGTAGGCTTTCTCCTGTGTATTTGATATCAGAAATATAGAAATGGATTCATCCTACTCTAGATTTATAAACACATTGAAACTTATTAGACTAGGGATTATTTTATCTAGCATCTGATTTGAATTCTTTGTCTTCAGAAAAATGACTTTAGGAATCTATATAAACTTGCATTATTTAACTGTTCGGATTAAAATAAATTTATATCTAATGACCTACATTCCAACCAATTGCTGCATGGTATTGGTTGCCATGACAGTTTTAGTTGCCATGCCACCAAAAGCAAGGCCTAATTCTTTGACTGTCATGTTGTCTTCCTCAAAGAGGACTCTCATACCGGCACTGACATATGGAATGACATCATCTCTTCCATGAGGTAGTTTGAAAGCCTTGATAAATTCATTCTGAAAAAACAGTCAGACGAGTGATTTTCATAAAAGCTAAAACTGACCATGTAAAAAATATAATCACTTGGCATGTTAAAAGAAGCAGATAAGAGGTGAAAACAACAAATTCAGCTGATTATCATATAACTTACTATTACAATCAATAAAACAGATTATAAATCATGACCACTTAACGTCATCTCCCTAACAAATCTATCTAGTATTGAAAAAGAGCACCTTTAAATCATAAGCTTGTGCTATTATTATTTTCATTATTATTAATTAAATGAATTGGCCTGGCTTCATACCTGTTTTGTGTATGGTATAAAAATTGAAATCAGGACTTCATCTTCCTTCAATATTGTTCTTCTGTGTCCAGTGTTAGTGAAGAAGTTACTGTCCATTGTTATTTGATGTCTACCTCCATCTGGTGTCAAAAAATGAGAACTAATATTCTGAAAATACTGAGAGCTTTCTAATACTAGTACTAAATACTAATCAACATCTTGAATGTGTAATCTTACCTTTTGATTGTATTTCAACTTGACATTTGGCAGCAAGGAAAATTGGGTCAAGGTCAGAAATGGGACTAGCAGCCATAATGTGACCTCCAATAGACTGAAATATATACACAGGTAGATTCTAGATGTATATCTGTCTCGACATTTTATTATATGTCTGCCTGGACTTTATATCATTTACATCATAAATAACAAAATCAATACAGAATATTTCTGATACTTGTACTCACAGAAGCGTTTAATACTTGTTGTCCTCCAAACTTATTCAATATTTCCACGATTGATCTGCAGACATCCAAACATGGCACTACAATAAATAATTAGAATAAGATACTTATTAAACTTTAAAAACTATTACTTTTCATATGGTGCAGAACAAAAAATTACTGTCCTTTCAACAAAAAATCTTCATGTGAAATATAATAATTATACTAAATGAATATTTTGATTGGGAACAAGAGAATCCATTTTTTTCTTATTCATGATTGTCCTGTGTCGGAGGTTTTCAGTATTTACTGTGGAGTCATTACTTAACATGTGCTCCTATCTTTTCAATCAGTAACCTGTGGGGAATTGCTGCCATAAATTCTTATCTAAATTCATGTCAATAAACCCATATTTTTTTATTGACCTACAATGATTTTATAAGCATGACATTTTATTTATGCAAGAAATTGTAACAACAATCCACAAGTTACTCACGCCTACAGACTGACAAGATCAGGAGAATAAGTCCCCTATCAAAGTGTGTGTTTTACCTGCTTGTTTGTCCAATATCTCCTCTATTTTCTGTTTGACATCAGCCAATGATGTTGCTCCCCCAAAAGTTATTCCATTTTCATCTTCAAAAACTACAGTCATTTCACGGATGTGGGATGGGTTGATGAGCAGGGGGAAAGTGGAATGTTTGAATTTGACTTCTAGACCTGCAGGGAAGCAAAAGAAACCACTTTAGGCGACACAAAAGTCATGAAAACACCACAAATTGAATACTCAAAAATATAGAAAACAGGGACATCAACTCCTTCAATTTTTAAGATGTACAATTATACATGTACAGTACTTGTATTTTTTGTAAAAAAGAAAAAAAAAGTATCATCATTTAGAGAGGCATGTTTGCTGTGACTTTTGTTACTTTAAACAGCCATTACACCTACCTAGGAATAAGTTTCCAACAATAATTTGACCTTCAGGGTATTTTGCTTTCAGGTCAAGGAGTTCTTGTAAATTCACTGGTCTTATCCAAGTCACATGATCATTTTTGAAAATAACAGTTTGACAGTCATACCTATCTGTAAGCTAAGCATGAAAGTACAATGAGATAATGATAGAAAAATACATAGCAATACCTGAACATCCATAAAAGTATGTTGATTAAAGCATTTTGTGATATTTTCTTGTCCTTTTTTTCTGGTAGAATCACAACTCATCAAGGTTCAAAATGTATCTATTATTTTCAATTACCTGAAAAAGGGGTAACATTGATATTGATCCATACGTCAAAATACTAAAACACCTCAAGTTTTAAGAAAAGGAAATACCTTTTTAGGCTGAATTTGACATCTTTTATTTGATAATAGACAAGTTCAGTTTGTCAGACAGTGGGCGGAGCCAATCAAGGTTGGACAAAAAAAGAGTAAATTATGTGTATTACCTATGCATTGCATGTTAAATAAAGTTGTAATTCTTCATTAATAAACATTTAAAATTCTAATGAAATTTAGATTGTATTAAACCCAATGATACCATCTCTGAATCTGCAAATATCAGTACAAGATGTAATATAAATACATGTATGAATATGATGTTGTTAGTATTTACAGTCAAAAGGCCAGTGGGTCATACATGAGAAAATAGCTTACATGTGTTCTAACATTATCATATATATATATAACTTTACACTGTAAATACAGTGACGTTAAAATGCTGATACTACATGCAGTAATTCCTTGGATTTTTTGCATTTTTTATATACATTTTCAATGTAAAGATATGACTAATAGGTATCTTCATAGTTGATGTTTGATTAAAGAAATCGTTTGTTCCCTTCAGCGTATTTCCTACAAAATGTTATGTTTCTTTAGAGATGGGCCATGATATATTTCTTTGCAAACATTGGATTTGGAGTAAAATCTATGATAGATTACAACAGCATGTTCAACTTAGTTCTTACAATAGTTTGACAGTTGGTCTGTTTGCAGTTTTGATGCAATATATCTCATTTGCTTACAGAAAAATCCCCAAATTAAACCATTCATTCTATAGAAATAAATAATGATTTGAATACTTCTTGCTTTACAACACTATTAATCAGACTTTGTTTAGGTTTACATGTGTTGAGTTTTTATTACATGTGCTACAGAAACCGGAGATAATCACCTGCCTGATGGGCCTTAATGGCTCGAGTATGGCTTTACCTTTTTTTACTCTCAATATCATTATCAATAATCAACCAAAGTCACTTTTTTAGCTTGGCATTGTAAAAAATAATAATACCATTAGGATAGTCAAGGGGATTTCTTTCACTGTATACATGTAATATGAACAATCTAGGCATGTCTTTATGATTTTTTAAAAAATTAAGAAATAGATATTAAATCGATTGAAGAAGGTGTTTAACCACTGTCAAAATTATAGAACTGACTATACCTGCAGCTCATTTGGGAAGATAGGTTCTTGTGTGGGGTCATAAGGTGAAAAGTCAGTCACATTAACTAATGTAGGGTGTGGTTCCATTGTGGTGTTCTTTTCATCTAAACCATTTTGTTTATTTTGACAGCAATCTTTTCCCATTGGACACTGAAATTCCTAAAAATCAAAATCCATAAAATTAATATAATCATTGTACAAACATTTGTTAGTCAAGTAGGATCCCGAAAGGTGTTTTGAGTGCTTTAAGGAAGACACTGACATATTAGGATTCAGATGAGGTCAAGGTCATTACCTTTGTAAAAGTCTTGAATCCATCTAGTATTGGCCTGTACCCTGTACATCGACACAGATTTCCTGTTGGATAAAGATAGCTTTTAATTAAGCCACTTCTCATTAAATATTGCAAACTTACACAGTACGGCTTATAGTTCATGGAAAATATTGAGTCAATTTCTATATAATGCTTTTGCAGGAAATAGTTTCTATCAACTTTATATCATTTACACAAAAATATTGATGCGTATTACCACTATCACAACTATGATACTAGAATACAGTCATAAAAGCATATCAAACCGCAGAATTCCACAGATGTATAAAGATAGAAAGGTTTTAAAGCTAAAGTGACATTATATAGGTTTGTCCTTGTATTCATCTTATTTTGTATGCATGTCTAGTCTATCTGAGATATATATGAATGTTACAGCCACAAGTTATATCAGCATAAACGTTTCAGATGTTTACCTTTTAAAGCTTTCTCCATGACTTCTCTTTGGGGCTGTGGGTTATTTCTGAGTAGAGTATACATGGACATGACCATCCCTGGGGTACAGAAGCCACATTGTGTCCCATGGGATTTGGCTAATCTCTCCTTTGATGTTGGTAAACAAACAATGTATTGGTAAGCAGAATAAATTATGCCAGTTTTTGTCAAATCTAGGCAACACAATACATCATAAATTCTGTACTTTTATAAATATACATTCTCTGTTAGAAATAGAAAATTACAAAGAGGTTATTTATAAATTTATGATTTAAGATATTTGTGCATTCTCCATTTTTTTTTCAAAAAGGTTTTTTTATTCCAAAAAAAATAAATACAAATTACTAATGTATATAATAGAGTTTCACAATAAAAAAGGAACAAACTGGACTGGACGCCCAATCGGAACACTTTGCTCTTTTCCAGTGAGGCCTTGTTTACTTTGAGATTTTTTTAATCTTTTTTAAATAGACCGACTGACCCAATTTTTTATGACAAAAAAATCATGGAACCACTTACAATTTGGACTGGCCTATTAAGGAGAACATTTTATCTTTTTGATTTTATAATATCTAGTAACATGAACTCTTTCATATCTACCTGAACGGGATGAAGCTTTGTTTTGGTGCTACCTATACCTTCAACAGTGGTGATGCTGATTCCATGCATTGCACACAAGGGGGCGAGACAGGCATTCATTGCAAAGTGGCTGAAGTCAAAAATTGAAAACAATATTGTCTAAATATAGAATTTCAGCCTGGGGGGGGGGGGGGGGTTCTTAGTTTATAAAACATGACATCAAAATGTCCCCAAGTAGTTTAAAAGAATAAAAGTGACTAGCAATTTTCAAGTTTTGTTGCTTTTATCAAATGTTGTTTAGTGTAGTAGGTATCCAATTCAATTTATTTGTATTCCATTTCGGCACACACGTCCAACCAAACTGTCACAAAAATGTGTTTTTCATGTAGTTCTATTTCAACAGTGGCTGGAATGTAGGTCACTAGATGTCCACCACTGAGTTGTGTCTAATATTAATCTGTTGACGCCATTACCATGTGCTGTCCCATGTTTTTGTTTACAATCTATCTTTGTGCTGTGCTGTGTAATTCAGTGTAACCTTGTGCTGTAAAACCTGTCTGTGTTACTTTTACCATATCACTGTGACTGATAGTTTGTGCAAAGGTACACATAGAAAGATGTGTAGATCTTTTAAATCATTATAGCCTTAGATATTCTTAGTGAATAAAGAGAACCATCGCAAATCCAGGATTCCTAGTGAATCTTTCCAAAAGAACTGTGACACAAACCTTAATTCATATTTAAGTTACTTAACTTCTTCACAGAAGTAATCAAAATAACCTTTTCTTTGACAGATGTCCCAGTAAATATTTGAAATGTAATTCCTACCCTATTTTCTTCTTTTTCCTGTCATATTTTGACACCATTACTGTACAAGCCCCACATCCTCCTTCCTCACAGCCACCTTTGATTCCTGTCAGTCGTACTAGAAATTATTCAAAATAATGCCACAACGGTTAGAATAAGAAATAACCCTGTTATTTTTTTAAATACATGTACATAGGTAGTATTTTGAACTTGTGGTTCTTCATACTTTGGCACACATGAATGAAAATGTCATATTTTGATACATTAATAATAAAAAATATTAATATTATAACAATGATAATAATAATGATAATAAAACAATCCATTCTACACTTGAAATTCTTTTTATGGGATTACACGGATTACATGCTTCACTCACAAGATTTCCTAAGATAGTGCAAAAGACTAGTTTCCGGATCTGCATTAGCCTCTTCAATCTGTAAAAAAATAAGAATGAATAAATCATTGATAGAATTCAGACAAAACCAGTGAAGTCTGTCCTTTAGTTAGCTATAGAATGTATCACCATAGTGGAGTAGAATAACATGTGATCATGCATATATACATGTATTAATGTTTTTATCCTTTCATATATTGACATGAAATTTTCTGATACTATCAGGGAATCAACTTGATAACTTGATAGTGATGTACATCAAGTCCAAATGAATCTCAAACGTAGATGATTTCATTGAAATGATTTTGTTTCTGTCATGTTGTCACACTATATTTCTATTTCTATTTTCTATAATATACTAGCATGCCCCATTACTGAGGATAGTCGCTAGTGGCAGGACACAATCCGATGTTTGCTCTCCCATCCTCCTTGGGGAGTGTACAGCGCATATATTTACACAGCAGCTTAAGCTTTTCGTCCCATATGCCAGTATCCATTTCTACACCTGGGTAAGGTGGTTTTATCTGGTAAATGTATTGTTTTCAACATTTATCAGGGTCTTTTACATGCCAGATGCTGTTATCTGTTATAGTGTGGGAGTCTAACCAGCTTACCTGAGAAGGGCAACAAGCAAACTGTACATTTTTGAAAAAATATTATTCAGGAGTTTGATATTAAGTAAAACAGTCCACAAGCTAGATATCATTTGACTCGTTAGCTCAAACGTTTTTTCAATGTACCCCAATGTCATTTGATATTGAGGTTAAGACATTTAGCTTGTGGAATGCAGTTGGCTGTTCCCTTTCAGGAAATACTACTCTTCAGTGTTTATGCTATCAGAAGGACAGCCTCTCATAACCTTGAACTTTACTTGAACCTGATATGAATTTGTTTTACAATGTTGTAAACATTTTCATGAATCCACATTTTGCAAAATGTTGGAGGTGAGGCACCATCATTTGCTATATCTCAATCAATATTATATTATTATAATGTTACAGAAATACTTTCAGAAAGAGATGGAATGGGAATGCTTTTTGAATATAAAAAAATCCTTCAATAATATTCTGTGGCCTTTATAGTAGTTGGTTCATTTCAAATAAACGTGTAGTTTTCAAAGAATTTTGTGTTTATTCATATATGCTATTTTCCATTTAATTTTAGAAGGAAATCCTCACAAAACACTGAAAAATGTAACTTGAAGCTGATACAGACAAAAGTTTCTTAATTGTTTCAAGGTCGAGAAGAAAATTAGAAATACACATTTTTCCGAATTTGTTTTTTTTGGGGGGGGGGGGGAGTACCATAATTTGATATTTATTGGTCAATAATTATCATAGGTTTACAGAGATAGAATTTTTGGAAAGAAAATATAAGGGTTTTCTTTTTAGTAATCCCTAACTTATAATTTGTAGCTGCAGCTGTTGATTTATTTCAAAATAAAATATGAACTTTTAACAAATTTTCAAGGAAGCATCAATGCTGATGCTATGTTCTCAAAATTAAGAGTAACCATTATAAAGGTATCTCTTTTTTAAGTTACTGGCTCTTGGCCTTATAATACCAATACCATTTTACAAATCATTTATCAGGAACTCTTTATAAAATCGTAACTAATTTTCATTTTAAAAAATCTGTTAAAACATCAAATAAATATAATACCAGTATGTACATAAAACAATAAATACCTTCTTTCCATTAACGAAGAAAGTCAGGACACTTGTTTTAGTATCCTTGAAATCATCCATATTTATATGTATCTCTAGATGAGTGATCAAAGCAACTGTCAGATGATTTCAATTTCAAATTGATGTTTGTGTTCAATTCATGAGCTTACAACCAAAAGTGTGAAAGTCTTCGTTTGGGCACAAAGTTTTACTTTTCCTGTGGTATGCAGCTCAAAGAACTTATGTGGACTAAAGATTTTATGTTGAACTAGAACAACTTTTTGGGTTATAAAGGGGGGGGGTGAGGGTGGGGGGTCCGATCCAAGAGTCCCAGAGTCCCAGAGTCCCAGAGAACAAAAACTCAAATTTCAGACCCCAAAGAATCTAAACTTAAAATCTCAAAGATCTAATCACATTATTTACAAACAGGGGGGAGGGGGGGGGGCTGGAGGGGGCTTGTCAATCCCAAGGCCCAAACATTTCAAAATGGTGAATACCAAGTCTCAAGAATCCCTCAACCCCCTCTATAAAGTTTTATTTTATCAAAGTTATACTTTTACATCTTCTGTTCCAATTTTTCTATAACATTGTATAGCTTGATTTGATGTGTGCCTTAAGCCTTTCAAACTCATTCAACCAGAGTTGTCTATTCAGTACCTCTAGTACATTCATTTGGAGATTTCACATGGTAGATGTATGGTCCTATGTATTTAATATTTATACAAATATTTAGACAGAGTTTTGAAATCTGTAACAATGATTACCTCACTGAGAATGTAGTAGGGCTAAAATATCAAACACTTGAAAACATATCCCAAAGATGGATGATAATGCATTGATATTTTTAAATAAAGATAAAAATGGGTCAAATAGAAAAACAGTTTCATGGTAACTATTGCTTTCATTTCACATTTTAAAGAAAAGAAAACATAACAAAATTTAGATCCTAGTTTTGAAGAAGTCATAAACATATTCTACAAGATAAATGCTTTGATTTTTATTTTCTCTTTGATGTATGATTTAAAAATTATGTTAAGGAACTTTTCCATCTTAATTTACCATCACACACCTTAGAGAAATCAAAATTTAAAGACTGAACACCATTATTATTAAAATAATTGTGGGTTTTTTGTTTTGTTTTTCTCATTTCATTATTTTTTGGGGAGGGGGTGTTGTGTAAAATCGTGTGCAGTATAATTTGAGTGATATCAGCTAAGATAGACATATACTTTTATTGGTTCAAAATGTTATATGAAAGTAGTAGAAGTGTATATGTGAGAGAAAATATATATAATTCTTCAAAATAAATTTAAAAAGATGGGATTTTCTTATTATTTCCATAAATCCTGACTAACACCCTTTTGGTTCTAATGTAGACACTTGCCTCACCATGGAATGTATTAGAGATGTAGAGCAATATGTACTCGATGCTGAGTTGCAAACAAACAAACAAGGTCATTCTGACATGTCAAATTAAATCAGTGCTTTTCGGTCATGTGAGCTGACCTAAAAGCACTGAAGAGGATATTTGTACGATATGCAACATATTCATGCTGCTCAATGGGATTTAGAATACCTTGCTTCTTTCTGTCATTTTGTTAAAAAATCAACCAACAATTAGGAATATATGAACAATGCGTAACCCTCACCATCTGGTACCAAAAATGTATTATATTTTTGTATATGTTTTATGGACCTCTGCCTCAGCGGTTGAGTCTGAAATAAAGTTTTGAATTGAATCGAATTGAACATATTATTGCTCATAAACCTTATCATGCAATTGAAATAGCAAATGAAATAATAGGTGTAGGCATACATATATATCGTCAGTACAATAGGGACCGATAGTTATGTAATATGACCTTGAGAAAATGCTTGACAAAGCAATACACAAATTAATGCTTGGAAAAGGTAGTGTGTTACGTTGGTCACGTGTTACACGACAAAAAGGTTTTAAAGTTATTTCTTATCAACAATATATTGGTTACTCTCTCGCTATCTGAGGCCTGATTCACCAGGTTGAAATCTGGGAGAAAATACTTATCACATGTTAACACCTTCCAAC
>JAVSBT010204644.1:0-13453 GCA_033118115.1 Pharyngocirrus eroticus | reverse complement strand
TGTGTGTTATTTGATTGCTGAATTAAAGGCTAAGTCCAACTTAAAGTTAAGTAGTCAATTGAAACTGGCCCCTGGACATGCTCTGTAACAGGTCTGCATGAGAATGATCCCACTTAAGTATGAACTAGAAAGGGATCAATCCCAGGAAGTTCCAAGGTAATTTCCGAGTTAGTGTGAATCACCTCAAAGATGTAGATGTTTTATATAAAAAAAGCTTATTGATTTCTAGGGTCTTGCAGTTCACTTGTACATCATCAGCACATGGGAAAAAATGTCAGAGTGTTTTCAGCCATGTTTTCATGTCAGAGCATTCAATACACTGCAAGATTTTTGTTATGATATCCTATTCTGCTTGAGAAATTTTGCTGCTCCTCATATATACCAATTAAAGTGTGTCTTATGGCTAATTTGTATTTTTGTCACTTCAAACAAATCAAAATTTAAGAAATAGAAAATTACACTTTTTGATATGACTTGTGTTACATGGTTTCTAATTCAAGAAAAATTCATTATTATGTTAATTTGTCAAATATATCAGAGTCTATTCCCAAATACAATTTTATCAATTTTCATGCAGAAATATGAGATTGTGTTGACCACATGTAAAAAATAATATGACTATTTGATTTTACACAATTAGGATCTTGAATTATGAAACATAGTATTTTAAAACCATTAAGAGTTTAGTTGTGACACTAGTCATACTACCCCAATATAACAGAACTATAATAATAAATGTTATTCTCTATCAACCCCTTTCAGGGTATGAGAGCTCATACCATTACAGAATTATTGAGACAAATAAACAAATTAAAACAATGACATAATGATATATACACATTTTGACAGGTTAGACTGCGGTGGGATTTATTCACTTTGAAACTTTTATTCAGTCAATGCAATTTTAAAATAAAAAGTCGTAAAAAATCTTTGTTAGATAAGATATATCAATATATTCTTATTACAAGTACATTCACTAACATGAGATGATGCCTTTTTTCACTGTGACATCATTTGCACCAAGAAAAGGTACCATCTATGGTATGATTAACTTAGCTTTTTTTCATTTTTTTATCATTTTCGTCTTTTTTGGCTTCTGTCAAAGTCTGGAATTTATTTTCACAATAAACCAATCACCCAAAGGTCATTCAATTGTGTAACCTAAGAATCTGCTGCAAATGTCAACCATCTTTGTGATTCACATCAAATAGAAATGGAAAAGATTATAGGAAATCCGAATTCTTTGCAAATGCATATAGGATTAGCTGAGATGGAATAAGATGAGTAATTACTGCTTTTCAAATCATAGTTAGCTGTAATTGATTAGGGAGAAATAGATGGTTTTGTTGATTCCCTCAATACAACACCACCTAGTGACAAGAGGGAACATAACAGTTTATTTCAGCTTTTTGTAAAGCCTATGTCGGGCAAAGGTTCTTATTGCTAACCCTCCAAAAATAGGGTTAGCACTGAAAGGAATTCAAGAATTCAGACACCACCATACCCTATCCATGAGCAACATCCTAGGGGAAAATGAAGGGGAAAAAACAATAAAAATCATAGATATAAAAATTGCCAAAGCAGAGGACACAAAAACAAATCTTGATTTGAGCTGCATTGAGCAGTTAATATTTATAGTAAAGTGTTATGCTCTTGAAGGTTTAATATATTGACATAATCCCTAAAGAAACACTTCCACTCAGAAAGAAAACATAGAAAAAATTAGAAAAACACTTGTACCATTTGAAAAAAATCCTCCCTTCAGCCTTCAGGATATCAAAAGTAATAATGTGTAAAATATCATTGTGAATACCATTTCAAATGGTTCCGTTGACGTTTTTGTGTCAAGTAATTTGATTTGATAGCATTATCTGAGCCTTTCACAAATCAAAGCTGACCCGCAGCTGTTTCCCTTCAATTGAATTTCATTTCTCAGTAACACCTTGTCATCTTGGGTGATGGATTGCTCCTCAGAACCATCTCAATATTCATCTCCAGTCCTTTGCTTAAAGCTGGGAGGCACCTTTCTCGTTTTGTTTATAATGTAAGTCAATGAGGAAAAGAGAGTGACCATGACATATTAGTGTACATGAAAGGCCTACAGATGTCTCTGGTGTAGTTTAGTTCTCTAATGTTGCTGTCTTTGACATCAGTCACAACACTATTTTATTTATAGTCTAATAGTTTAAAACTTTTGACTGGTTTAAAATAATACTCACTGAGAGCTTTTGGAAAACACTCATATATTCGATCAGATTGACAAAGGAAACAGTGTTTTCCGAAAGCTCATAGTGAGTATTATTTTAAACCAGTCAAAAGTTTTAACTATTAGACTATGAATACACTGGTTAGATGAATCTACACAAGAATACTATTTCTTTTGTTTGGTATATGTTTTCAGTATCAAATTTTTCAGCATTTTCAAATCAATGTATATAGTCCCTTATTGCTTGTAAATAGTAAATCAAGTTGTGAATTTTTGTATTATTTGGGAACAATCTAACTACATGTATATGAATTTTAAAACAATGGAAATATAAATCTCTATAATCTTACTAGTTTGCATATATTTTGTATTTTCATCAAATGACAATAGCAATATCTGTAATGGACAGAGAGTATATTAAGAAGCATCAAAATATATCAATCTATAATGTTATACCGCCTTGAAGCAATTTATGATTTTAATTAAAAATAAGAGCGTAGATTTTATCCTTCATCAAGACATTCATCATGTATTATTGAAAAGAAACTGTTATTGCAATGCTTTCTTGTTTTTAAGACAATTCTATTAGTATTTCCGCAATATTATTGAAATAACGATGTCAAGCCGGGTATCACCTCATTCACAAAGAGAAAATAGCTTTTTGTTGACAATAGAGACCACTAATGAAATAAGAGCTTGGCGTTCCAGATTTGTGGAAATGTGAAAAGGTGAAATATGACAATAGAAAAATCTCCTTTGAAAGGAACTGGAATGGTGGAAATACTCAGAAGAGTTGATAAAAGAAAAAGAAAGAGAAATAGCTTATGAAAGACTTGCAGTACCTCTAAGTAGTCATACACTGAATGAGCTACCTTATAAAGATTCAAAAGGTATTTCTTGGATTGTTATAACATGGAATGATGCATGCAAAATGAAAATATTAACTTCACTGAGAATAACACGAAATCTGCGACTTGTTTCTAATGGGGTCCTTTCTTAAGAAGTAAAGACCAACTTTGTTCAGCCAGAGTGCTATCTGTGTTCTTTCCAAGACAATTTTCTATTGAATTTAAAAACAACGCAGGCTTTACTGGTACACACAACACAACTGAAGACCACTTTTTATTAGAAAAAAACACATCTTACTTTTCTTGGGGAAGTCTTTGGAGCAATGGCATTAAGTATGAGACTTGTAAATATTGTGTAACACTTGTGATACAATTCCAATATCATCCCAGCTTTGCATTTCCCTAAATTACAATTGTAGAAATTCATATAATGCATTGACGATACAACAATGTTTATCATTCCCATGGGTATTTATTTGGACACTCGGTATTAGTCAGACATTAACAGAATGACAGTTTTTATCCATGGAATAGGCTCCTTAATCCCTTGTTTAATTTCCTTGTGTGTTATTTCATTCTATTTATGTCCTGTGTTCCATAGAACAAGTGGTATTGTAGATAAGCTACTTTGCCAGATGCATATATATATGGTGAACAGTGCAAAGAAATTATGGCTCTTTGTTGTTACTATTGCATATAATATACAAGTATCAATTATCAATTAGCTTAAGAAGTAAAAAAATGTTAAAGCTTTCTTGTCATCTATCGAAAAAGAGTAATAGTATTGGCAGCTGTGCCAGGCTTCTATCTAACTATTAAATGCAAATTTACAGGGAGGCATTCTTGGAAAGAAATGAATGGTTCTCTTTAAAAGATGATATTCATACAATTGTAAATGAAATTATATCAGTGTTACACCAATTGCATAGGTACATGGTATTTCAATCGGTTATAAAAATGAACTTGTAGCTCAGTTATGTATATCACAAAATGCTTGGCTTGTTCCCATGTAAAATAAAGACCCATGTTATGAATTTTATCCCCATGGCATGTAAAAATCCCCCCGACGACAATGTCTGAAAATGATATGATTATCTGTTTCATAATCACACATTCCCAATACAGTAACTACGGACAAAGCCATCTGAATTCTTGTATTGCTGTTATCAGGAAGAAGAACTTGGGAATTTATGTTGAGAAATACCCTACTTAATCACTGATGCACAAAATGGTTGCCTTTTATATGATCATGTTTTCAAGGTCAATGTTTTCAGTTGATTAGGGTTCTTCTTTTTTTTCTGATGAAATCAAGTCAATCAATACTATCAACCTAGGGCAAATTTCAAATCTAATGGTAAATGACAGAACAAGTTCATGGTTGTAGAAAATCAAAAGGTATCTGATCGCATACATGTTTTAAGTAATTCTGCACCTAATGTCTTGTTTCATATTGATCCAAGGTTATCGCAGTAGCATTTATCCCCCTTTTGCCAATGTTGTAAACATACATGCAAAGCCACAAACTCTTTATGTTTTTTATTAGGCCATTTGTGGTGAATTAACCATGGCCTAATTTGTTTTCTCTATGTCAGTGAAGAATTCTAATTCAGACTCATGATTCAGGGGTAAACATAAGATTGTATCTATAGTATGATGCAACTAGAACATCTCCCAAGTCACCAGTTTCTGACTGTTGGCGTATCTTGCATGCAGGACAGTAGATTTTCATCAATTTGCCCCACATTTACAAACTGAATTCAGGCCATGACAGTGGATTCAAAAGAGTCAAATAGATCGTTTTTAGCTTGGGACAGTAAATTTTTTCCACAAGGTCCATATAGACCAAAGCAAAAGAATCTACCCTGATAAAATATTTGAGACATACTTTTCATTGCTGTCTTCAATGAAGCTACCAGTAGTAAAACACTTTGTTATTGAATTTCTGAAGGTCTACAGTTTTATATCCTTTTTTTTATTTTTTTATAAAACAATGAAAATTATGAGGTGATAAAAAGTTGATAAACTTTTTCAGAAAATGAAAAAAAAAAAATCATTGGTGTAAGGCTGAGAGCTCTGACCAATCACCCCTTAGCAATATAGGAATACAGAGTGAATTTTAAAAATGATAGAACTAAAATTGAATAGAATGATAAATCAATTTGTAAGATGCTTTTCTAAATATAAGATTGATTACACACTCTATCTCCATGATACAGAAGTTCTGTGAATCTTATATAGCAATCACCTTTGACCTCGTCAATGTGCAATAATCTAACATGTGGTTTATTCACTAAATCGTAGAAAGAAAAAAAACTTTTTTTGTTCTGTTACTTTTTTTCCAAGTGTTTTTTTCTCTCATAAATGACAGTGCATAGATTCTGTAGATTCGTCCCTGGTTCACAGTGACAAGAAATAATTGTATGGTGAAACAGGTTATATGCCTTATCATTGCAAAAAAGTGTATCCACAGTTAATTGTCAAGAATTTACAAAAAAGTAAAAATCTTCATTCACTTGCAAATCTATACAATCTGATACACAACTGTTATCATACCATCGAATAACTCAAGATTAATTCCTAGAATTCTTGATTGGTATACGACAATTGATGATGTGGACCCTAGATAAATACTTCAATTTCTATCTTTTTTTTATCAGGTGATATATTAATAGGTGCAATCTAATTATAAAATGCCTAAGTTTGAAAATAGAGCCTCTATTTTATCATTTTTCTATAGATAATACATTCAAAAAAAGTTTTACTTAAAATACACAATTTTGTTGATGAGCAAAAGATTATTATACATTAAAAAAATTGGTAAATAAGTAAAAGATTTATCAACAAATCCTTAGATATCTTATGTTTTCAGCTTTTTTGATTAATGACAAATATTTGGATTCATTAATGTCTACTCATGTCTGATTTCTATTTTTAATTACCCAGCCATTATAGAAACGTGTCATTATCAATGATCATCAAATCACTAGATTGTGAAGAAATAAAGCTTATTATCTTGTTCGGTGTTTTTTCTCTTGCAGTAAACACTATGTTTTCAAGTTGTACAATAGAGTTTTAGTTGTTCATGTTAAACAACATGATTTTTTTCTTCAAATAATGCAATTGGTCATGACCTTGTCAAATTTAAGCTACAATAAAGACCTTTTTACACTATCTATTTGTTAGAAAAAATTGATAACAAATTTGCAAAGATTTTAAAGCTTAATTCATATCCTTTGGAAGATTTGTTTGTCTGTGAAGTGATTGCGTTATTAACATTATTTCAAAAAAATGATGGCCAAGCGTGCATGCCTTGATATAAAGTTGTATCAATAGACAACAACTAGAAAACGAGGATGACAATCTTTTGAAGTGTGTTAAGAATCAGTAGTACTTAATCGAGCATACAAATTATGTAGTGTAAACAGGCTGTAATGGGGAGCATGTATTTAAGCTTGTCAGTTAGTCAAGAAAAGATGTTGCATTTGCTATGATGTATTCATCAGTTGGTCAAGGTATATACATAGTGAGTGAATAAAGAAAAGAGAAATACTTAAATTGGAAGCCATAACTGCATTTCAGAATAGTTGATTGGTTTCAGTGATTTCAGTTTCTGAATCATATAAAACTTCAAATTTTTGATAATATATATTGTAATAAATCATAAATGGGCATATCATCTGCAATCATATATTCCTTTATGTAAATGTTTATTTACAAATTGGATGCATCAAATAGATTTGTCTCACTGTAAATGTGATATGGTTTAATCACTATCCTTCTTAATTCTGTTGTTTTTTCATATCTCTCTATCATGTTTTTTTTTCCTGATTTAAGCATTATGAAGCACACACAGCTCAAATCCAGAGAGATGAACAGATTCATCATGAAATATTATTTGTGTTGAGCGAGTTGTGAAATAGACCTACACAATCAATCATTAGTATTTTAACTTTTGACTGGTTTGAATTTTGGATCACATCTGCAAACTTTGTCAGTCTGATGGTGTTGTGAACTGAAAACTACCCCTTCCCAAAATATATTGTATGTTATGCTTTATCTGTTCTGAAAATGTGGTGCCTCTATCACCATTTTCATTCTTAGACTAAGCTGTTATAAAGGTTTATTGCACATCATAAAGTGGTGAAGAGTGAGGCCCAAAAATCCAGACTATAAATTTGTGTGGGTTTTTTTATTCACAAAAAGAGATTGTGCATACTTGGTTATGGTTTCTGTCATTTTTTCCTTTTTATTTGAGAGAAAAGATCAGGATGTGACCTGATAATGTGTTCCTTAGCCATCAAAGTCTCAAAGCTTCTGTGCTTACAACTATATGGCAACAAAGTTCATTTAGTTACGTGATTCTGTTCTTTGTAAGGCCTATGGAATATCTGAGACCATTAAGTCATATGCCTATGCCTTTGTCACTGTAAAACAAGATTTATAGACACTTGGGTGGTGTTTTTTTTACCATTTTTTAATGTCTAAAATCATTAAATCTTTGTTTTGACAGCCCCTACTCCCCCTATCTTGACGAAAAACCAAGTCGAGGGTCAGTCTAGATTCAGGTGCTGTCTTGTTCACCTATAGCCAGCACCAGTCATACCCGTCTGCTCACATTAGTGCACAGTGTTGTTGGTATTCCTGCCATGTCAATTGGGTCATGCAATATACTGTTTTCGCAGCCCCCTTTCCCTCAGTATTGCAGGTTATTCTAGGTTCCCTGCCGCCTACTTTGCATTGCCTTGCTTTTGGATGCTTTTATTTAGTAGCATCTACTGTACTTTGATGGAAAACAATCCCTTAATAATCTTGCAGATGAAATGCATTTCATTGTACATGTAGATCCGAGCAAATTTTATGACCCTCCCTACTACTTCATAAGAAGGTTCTGTACAAGGTTTTATATCTGCATACCCAAGAATGATGGCCTTATAATAACCCATGCCATCTGTTATACAAGATAAACATCCACTCCTGCCAAGCAATTAAAAGCAAATTTCACATTTTATGTCCTTCATACTGATAGAATCTCTCTAATCACTCGTGATTTCCTCTATAAATGTATATCCATATTGGTAGAACTTCAACTACTACTACAAATAAGGATAATAATATTATGATAGATAAAAGCAATAATTAATACACATATATAAGAAGTAATTATCTTACCTCAAGACGTTTCTGCCTTATCTAAAGGTCGTGAGGTATTCTAATTACTTCTTAACTTTTGTTCCGAAGGTGAATAATTCATTCTACATATTGATCTTGGAACAAATAACCTATTTGCTAACATATACAGTTGTATACACATACCTTGTCATAAGTGCTACAAGAGCATTTTGAAGCGTGCTTTCTAAAGCCAGTTCTCTGATTAACGTATGTTCTTTTCATGGAAAGTAATCTATCAAAAAAACAAGAAGGTACTTTGTATAAACCAGATCTTGGCCTTACATGGTCACAATCAGTACTCTGATACTCAATACATAGCATTATGGTGGATTAGATAGAAGAGTCTTGTCTTTGAAACATCATCCATTTCAAGTTTCACTTCTTTGTTGAAATGTAAACAATGTTGTCACATGGAATTGATTCCCAGTGCGTGTAACTTATTACCTTATTCCCTGCAGGACCTTTATACAAGCTACCACTGTATTGTATTGGCAGATTTGATTTGATGGAAATATCAAGAAAGTAGGTTCTCATTTTCCTTTAGTGATGCTGTGGTATAAAAGTTAAACCCTAAGGACATTTTACAGGCATAAGATTCCATCATACATTATCAACAAGTTTCTGATTCAGAAGCGTTTTAGTTGAAAGAAATTTGAGCGGTCTTCGTTTAAAAAAGAGGATAAAAAACAGACGTTTTCTTAAGACTAGATTCTGTTCTTTTGAAGATGTTGTATGGTTGTTTTTTTCCTTATCTTTTTCTTTGATGAAGAAGTGACAAATTTTGGGTTCTTATAACTGTCAAATCAGGCTGGAATTGGTGTGGATTTATGGGATAAATAGGGCACACGTTGTCATGGCAACGTGGCAAGATAAATCGCTTTCTTCTTCAGTAAGCAGACATGTATTGGTGGAGTCTATTAAGTCACTAAATCTGCACCAGTACAGGTTGTTTTTAATAAAAGGACAAATGTGCCCCATAAATATTTCAAGAGTCTAATTCATAAGCAGGTTGATTCAGGCCTCTTTTTATGTCCATATATGACCTTCATGAAGGACAAATAGTTTTCTTTGTAACATTTTCATAATGCCACTTCATAAAGATTTTTTTGTCTTAATTCTAGAAATATACATTTCCATGGAAGGCTAATTTTAGATACTTTTCTGCGCTTGTTCTTTCAAGTTTTTATCATCTCCCGCTTTCAAAATATCCATTGTACCCTAGCGGGACATCTGTCTTCTTTCTTTTTTTGACCTGAAGAGTTCTTTCAAGGTCATCCCCACTGCCTATATAAAGTTAAGGACATTGGCATTACCACTTTTAACTTTTCATAGGAGACTCTTAAAAAAGCGATCATAAACACTTGGTTATCTATATTGATTTTGAATAAAATTGCGTAGAAAATGGTCTATTGACATCAGGCCTTTTTTTGCCATCATAAAGTGATCTGAAAACTAAAGGAATTGATACAAAGTGACAACTATATTGAATTCATTTGGTTTGTTTTTGAAGAAAAGCCCTTGTTTCAGGAAGTGGCAACATGCCATTTTTCAAAACATTCCAGGCATTAAGAACCAGTATTTGTAGCCTATATAGAACAGACCATCCATGGACTGAAAACATCACACAAAAGAGAGATATTTTATTAGCCAACGCTTCAATGCATCCATTACAGGATGAGGTGTTGAAAATGGAAAATTCCTAGTAGCACATTAGACATGTTGATGCTGTGAGGGTGTGGCGAGAATGTTGAAGCTTTAAAAAACGGACACACACACACAAAAAAAAGCCACTGGCATCAGATCTGTAACTCACATAGGAGTCATTAGTAATGAAATTTCTTTCATGAATTTGATTGGTGAACACCATTCTCCTGAAAGACGTCTGCTTTAGATTTGATTTATATTGAGTGATGGCATGGCCAAGGATTAAGGAACCCCTTTCCAAGAAATCTGTTCATTAATGAGGAGACAGTCTCCACAAAGAGATTGCTAGGATAGATATTTCAGGATTGATATGGCATGGATTAAATAAAATGCAAGGATTTTTTAAAACTCTACAGTTATATAAGGTTAGTAAACATGGTTTTCTTTGATTTTCCAATTCATCTTTTAATCATTTCCTTTCTTTTATAACTTTATGGTAGTACTGTTTTCAATGTTTAGCTGAAATTTGATTCTTTTCTTTATTTTGTAAGACGAACTTTATATGTAATGGTAGTTCAGGAAGCTATAGGTGATGATTCAAAATTATTCAAAGTATCTACCTGGCCATAAAATAGCCCTCAAACAACTGTTTAGACAGCTTTTTTTTATCATCTTTCTATTCATACCTACAGGTTTGACATTTTTGATTTTTTTTTTGACATGTTTTAGAAAAATTGGTATACTGTATTGTGAAAGTTGTTTTAAGTTCCTCTGAAATATCTGAAGGAATGTTACAATGAAAAAAACCACAAGCATTTTAACGCTGATCATCATCATTTTCCCTTGTGAATAACTTAACAAAAACATAAAAATTCCATATTAAAAACATTCGATATTGAATGCCTTAAGTACCTGGGAATCTTGAGTCTCCCTTGCTTTGAAAACAAAATCTGATTTGGGTATAACAGCTACAGGAATCGATGAAGATTTTCTAGGATAACAATTTCTAGTTTCTCTTAAAGGTCATTTGATGACAATTCATCACAGGAAAAAAGGCTTTCAGCCTTCTGCTAGAATTGTCCATTTGTGGAACAATTGAAGAATTTCTCTTCACACAATGGTGGCTGATTTCAATGGCCTATTTTTCACAAATGGAGTGAAATGTCAAACAACTTTTATTGATGAAAGTCTTAAACATATAAATGGAAGTCTAAAAACTTATATAATGATCTGCACATTGTATAGCTTCATTTTTTCGGGTTTATCCATTTCAACTAAGCTAAAAATTAGAATTTCTCATAAATGAATTTTATAAATGAAGTCTTCTGTAGAAATATTGGTTCTTAGTTTTGTATTTTTTATATTATATTTAACAACTCTTTATTTTGTAAAGAAAAAACAGACCCTGACATTATTTTCAACCATGTTCTTTTCTATTTCATGGCTTAGAATCCATTTTTGAATAATATCATACATGTTTGAGGCTAGATGAATAGCCTACACCAGGAAAAAATGTACACTTAATTGAGATGTATGTCCAAAAGTCGTGTCAATTTGGTGTCAGTTTCAATTTTCCTTTTGTCAGTTAAGTGTAATATTTTGTTCTTTTCGTAAACACATGATTGCTAAGGGATTCCAGTCTGTAACTTTGCAATAAATTCCAATACAATTGACATGCTTTATTGAATGTAGTGCATAATTCCAAAAGCACACTAAGTATGGCATGGTCATGGACCTTTCAAAAGCGTCTTTTTGGCTTTAAATGTCTTTCTTCTTTTGCAAAGATGATTTCAGATAGAGTTGTCAAATCAAGTTAAAGTTTATGTAGAACTATAAGTTTATGTATTTTGTAGATTATAAATAAACAGTCAATATACCCAACATTTCTATTTTTCTACATTACATTGCACTTTTATGGAATAAAGAACCCGTGTGAAAAAATGACACACCCCCCCAAAAAAAACCAAAAAAAAACATCCACAAAACAAACCAAAACCCATAAAATCCCAAAACAAAACAACAACAACAAAACCAGTAGAGTTTCATGGCCCTGGGATGACATGAAAATACTAGATTTTCTGTTTAAGAATAGAGAGGGTTCCAAATAAGGTTTTATACAGAAAGGGTTCCAAAAAAGGTTTTATTCAAAATCCATTTGACATTACAGAAAAAATGTGATTTTCTGTCTTTAGCATTTCACTTTCTAGAGTTTGTTCCATAAAATGTAATGTAAAGAAGATTAAAAATTTAAAACAAACCCTTTCCTAACCTTAATCACAATGTCATGGCAACTGTAATGATGACAGAAATGGAGCTTTTTAAACTTCAATATAGGTTGCAAATGTAATTTTTTCTCATCTTGCTTTTCTCTGAAATTACATGAACCTGTAATTGCTTTTCCTCAAACCTACTGATGTAACTCCTGATCCAACGGAAACAAATTTCAGATGCTGTAATTTAGCTTTCACTTTATAAAAAGGCAACTGGAAATGAACAGTTACAGCTATATCCTTTAGGAATAGGGCACATTGACGAGGAATAGGACCTCACTTTTGATTAGATTTAGCTAATATGTATATGTATATATGTTTGCCCTTCGCTTGCAAAGGTGACCATGAGTTCAATGAAATTCAGTTATTGATTTGATTTGGCTTGTCATGACTTAAGCATGAATTTGATTATAGAGAGGAAGAGTTGCGCAGTTCTTCAACCTCACTCCCTAATCCTGATTTACCCTGATCCAGAGTCAAGACGTCTGGAGGTAAACCAAGATGCATAAGAGCTACGGCACTCCATTAATGTAAATGGGGTCACCCATCTAATAACTAACCGAGCCCAAAGTTGCTTAACTTCAGTGATCGAGGGAACTGGTGTTTCAACTTGGCTAAGTTGTAGCTGGAAATGAAGAGATACAGCTATATCCTATAGGAATAGGGCATATTGACAAGGGGAATGTTGACCTTGTCTTGATTAGATTTAGCTAATATGTATATGCATCATCCAATTAAACCGCATTGATCAAGATGGATGATGTGTCCTTAGTTCTTATTTCTCAAATGAAAAGGTCAATTACGTGTATCACAAACATTGTTTAATTTAAAACAAAATTACTGTTAAATTTACTCTAAAGACTACCAAACCACTTTCTTTGTCCCAAATAATGCAGTTTAAATGGTATGTTATAAACAAATGTCGTAGGAAGACCAATTGGTACATGTATTGTACATACATATTTTTATAGTTGGCATGTTTTAAAGAATTGATTTGCCACTAAAACCTTGAGTGAATTTGATTCATGTCTTTTATCATGATATATTGCAGAGATACACTTGTTGTCTTCTGTGTTCTTTACATAAAATGGGGATAGAACATTATTTTTTTTTATTTTTTTTTTATTTCCATTTTTTATACTGTCAATGTGTATAAAATTGACACCCAGCCCACTGGACCTATAAAGACAGTTCAAACAATTTTTTAACAATATATTTTAAGCTGTACAACTCGACAGAGTGTTAAATGTAGTAACAAATGTAGTAACAACTTAGATAAAGTAACAAAGTAAACTAAGTAACAGATTAAATGAAAT
>JAVSBT010204533.1:0-13455 GCA_033118115.1 Pharyngocirrus eroticus | reverse complement strand
GAATAAACATTCACATTCCTGAATTGCCCTAAAAATGACTTTTGAATGATACCAATACTCCTGGACTCGCACTTTAATAAGAAGCTTTGGGATCTTACCAGGACCCCTGTACACACACCCCTGAATGATGAAATTGAGAAAGTGATTGGGTTTTTTCTTTATAAAGTTGGTGCTATATTAATTCTGTATCAGAGCTTAGTTCATTTCAGTAAAATTCTTTATTTTGACATTTGTTCAACATGTAAAGTAAACAGTGATTGTAATCTTGGAAAAAAAACACCATGGGGAAAAAAATCAACCCAGTTAGAGAAAGTGATCTACTGATGCTATGCAAAAATTAGACAGCCTTCTTAACACTCCATAAACTTGTTCAAAAAGTTAATGCACTTTTACATGTGTTTCATCAAGTCATCCATCAGATGTACAAGTGGTTCCCTGGTGTTCTTTTTTAAACAAGAAATTAATTCTGCACCATTAGATGCTACAAGTGTATATTCCTTTGCTAAAGAGAGACAGTAGTCTAGGTTGAAAGAATCTCTTTCAAAAAGCAACTCTAAATCAAAGGTCCCTTATATTTTTCTTAACACATGTTAAAAAAGTCCATTAATTGAAATTTAAATTGGAATACACATAATACATGCATTCCAATAATCACCTAGAAATCTATAACAAGTTGCCTGCATCTTGAAAACTGGCTCATTACACTTTAATGAGGAACTTTTCATTCTATAGACAATCAAATACGAGTAACCTGTGGACTTTTTATTATAATTTCTTCCTTGAATACATGCCCATAATCTCATTGTAGATAAATAAATGAAACAAATAGAAAAGCATGTATTTCGGTAAGAACTTAAAGCAAAAAATCCCACAGGTTGCTCATGCTTGATTGCCTACAGACTGAAAAGATCAGGAGCAAAAGTTCCCTTTTTTATAGAAAAGAATATAAAATTACAAAGAACACCATAAAACAATATCTTACCATAAAGTTTGCACAATGCATCTACATTGTCAATAGAAACTTGTTTCCATGTCCCCTCAAAAGCAGCCATGATGTTGACAGTCGCCCGCACTTGCCGAGAATGCTGATAAGTTTGCACTAGGTAATGTACCCAGATGCTATGATAGAAATTATTGATGGGTAAACTGGATTGAAGCTTCTGTTAAAGTGCCAGTGAGTCACAGAAATGTCCCGTAGGTATTCGCTAAGTCCCAATGCAAATGAAATTGTTACAGAACATCAATGAATATGCTGTTAAATTTGTCCCGTTTATTGCCCCGAACAACATTGGTTTAATCTACTAGTATGGAATTTATGTAAATACTTTATGCTTATTATCCCTTTGTACACAGTCTTCTTCTGCTAGGTGGCTAGCATTAAGTTGAACCCATCTACATGTATTACTATTAGCTTAAACTCTGCTAACTGTTTTAGCACTTGTTAAAACTTCTGTATATAACAATGCTGATTATTAAAGAACATCTCAAATATATGCTCAAGAGTATAATTTGAAGGGAAATTGGGACTACATGTAAGTTTCTTTGTCAAGGACACTTGAGGCAAGTTGGGGGTTGGGGAAGCTCAGCCTTTTTATCCCTATCCCATAGGCAATTACTTAAATTTCATCCAACTTGTTCAAGATTATTTTTTGCATAATCATAAGAAAATATTGATGAAAAAGGATTATATAAGTAGATTGTTTATAAAGTAGACAAAACATGGTATTGGATGCTGCAAGCACCTCATTGATTATTTGTGATGGGAGGTTAGAAACTTAAGGGTTTGCCAGACATAAAAACAATGAACATAAATTAGATTTCTTTCTCTTGGTATGTATCATCATATAGCTTTCATATATTACTGTATTTATAAACTAAAATTAAGTTGATTTGTGCACGAGGCATGCCATGGGCAGTTTCATAGATTTTGAAGTCCTCTAACATCAGAAGTTTCTGAATGACAGCTCTTGCTTTAATCAAATAGTGGAAATTGTTTACAAAGCTTGATGCATTTAAAATGATTTAGATGAATGACTTTGGCTGTAGAGTAATATTTCATGATAATTTGATTATTGCTTGAAACCATGGCAGTGTAATCAGATAATCATTATACATTATTGTTTAATCATATTGTCCATAGTCTGTTCTGTTTAACATAGCCATAGATCAAGTGCAGGACTATCTATGTAAGAGAGGATATTGGCATTAATGCACTGACGGCCTTATTTCTATGGCCTTCTTGTCTCTTGCTTCTTTGTGGATGGTTTAGTTTCGGTTATTGTTCCCGTCCCTTGTTGCCCCATTCAATTGCATGGCAAAGGTATTGTTTAATTGGTAACACTTTTCTGATTTCATCTCCTGTGAGTCCCTAAGATTCCTTCAAACAATATGCCAAAGTTTATGACCTACAAAGAAATGTCTTGTGACCTCAATGGTGCTGAGCCTTTCAATTGCCTTCTTGTTTCCTGTGATCCCTTTAATTCTTTTTTCTTCTTTTGAAACAGCATAGCAAAGTCATTGACCCAAAGGGAATATTTTCCTGGCCCCTCTGTGTTGACTTCAATAAGCTTTTTAACAGAGCACAAAGATCCCTTGATCATAAAGCATCCGTACCAGACATCAGGTATCCTCTGTTGTGGATGCAATTAACATGAATAAGTCAAAATTGTATGACCTCTGGCATTGATCAGTATTGATTGATTTGTTAGTCTTCAGAGTAGAATAATTTTAGCAAACTGTTCAAAATCAGAAGATGTATCTCTCAGCTTTGCCCAAATTTGTTTGTGACATTTAAGATGTTCATGGTTGTATAGGTCCATGGCTTACTACATGTATTGTTCAAGAATTTCAAATGGTCAAAAAGCTATACTGAGATCATCAATAAGCCAACAATTATTTGTCTTTTGATTATTTTCAGCCTTGCCATTGCAGAAAAATGTTATAATGGACTCTTTTAAAAGTTAATAGCTAAATCATCTTAAAAATATATTTGGATTGTTTTTCAGCTAGTCAGTGGTTTATACGTGTAGTAGCATTTGTTTGTAATAATTTCTAGGATTACTGCCCACTATGGTGTAAAATATCTGAGATATGCTATAAAGCCCATAAAATATACAAATTGCAATGTAATGTCCCTCAACTAGGTAGAGGCACTGCATGTATGTCATAACCTTTGTATACTCATCTGGTATCTTTTCATTATGCTAATACACAACCCTGCTCTATTTTAATTGTATACAACAACCAATTTTGATGGGAGACTGTTATAAAAATATAAAATCCAGTTAATCCGTCTTCATTAGCTGCACTAAATTTTCTATAATGATATGATAGCTTGTGGCTTTTTGAATTAATCAAATTGATTTCATGACACTTTTTTAATTCAGTAAATGACTTGCACAATTTGGTAATTTATTTGATGAATTATAAAAAATTGGAGCAAGATAAAAACATTGTAAATAATTATTATATCATGTATTATGTGCTCACTTCAACTGTTGTAGTGCTCTTGGGAGCTGAACATTTTATTTTATAATACAAAGTAAATAACACAGAAATTCTCTCAAAAGCTTCATGTCCTGATATTGGATGTAGCTTGACCTTTATTGCCTTAAAAAGAAACATAGAACGGCTCATACATGTAGTCATTGTGCATGTTTTTATTTCCAAATGTTATTAATTATAACAAACTGAGATAAACCCTTTATGTCACTACTGTGTGCCCAGAAAATGATTCCAACAATTTTTCAATAAAGCCATGTTCAAGTACAATGAAACTTATCGACCAAAACTAAACAATTCTAAAAGATTTGATTTCATACTATTTTAGTTCCTGTAGCAAATAACATGCCACCTGGTGGTACGACAATGATAGTTGCATAGAGGATACTACAGCATGTTTTATTTTGAAAGACCTGCAGGATAATCCCATTCCTAGCGTGTTCACAATTAACATTATACTCACAACACTAGTTACTATTCTAGATATTATATCTTCAGTATATAACTATGTATCTAACATTCTGCATTATGACATGAATATAAAACTTGCAAGATAGAAGATAGAAGATAAAATGAAAGCTGTAGATTTGATAGACAATAAGTCCTGTGCACAAGTTTGATTGTTTTGCTGTACAATAATAGTTTTGTTAAAGTTTCTGTTTTATTTTGCTTAGACCTTTGACCATTTGGATGTGTTGGAGACATCACCTACTTTGACACTCTGAAATTAGAATGAAAAGAATAACTGTATCAGTGATAGTTAGTAATACAGACAAAGCAAATATGATAGATATATTGTATCATCATCTCTTTTACTTCAGTCCTGATAAAAAAAAAATTACCCTTCAAAATAAATGCTTATTCTTTGTTCCTAAAAATGTTCAGATTATTTCTTCTAAATTATTGGTGTCTTTCCATGGATTTTTTTATGTAGTATAATGGTTTAACATATTTGAAAAATATGTAGAAATAAAAATGTGTTACTTGAATGTGACTGCTACTTACCAATGTCATTTCGTTTCCGTTGGCTTCACGACGGATGTTTGCAACTACATCTCCTGCTTTAGCATCTTCTACAACAACATTGTCGCTCTCTACTGTGTAAGTACTCTGTCAAAATAAAAGTTCAGGTTTAGCAGATTTTTATCAAATTGATTGATTAAATAGATATATAATGAAGATTATATTTTCTAGAAATGTAGTTAATCTATTAAACTTCATCAACTTCATTCTTTGAATTTAAATTCTGTATGAAATATGACACACAACAACAAATGTACAGTCCTTGGCATGCAAATTAAGAAAACAGACAGAAGATTTTCATCATTTTGATTTTGTTTGATGTTATTTCAAAATATAATTATTAACATCCATTTTACCAGGTATTTAATATTTATCAAGGTTTACCTTCATGTCTTGACCATTGATGTTTTTACAATCAATTTCAACTCCTGACTCCCAGGTGTCACTCCTGTTGCCAACAGGACTACTCATTGTAGAGGTGAACTTGCTGCCATCTTGTGCCAATTCCCAAGTGGGTTCAGCAGCTTTGACTGCATTCCTCTTTTCTTCCTCAGCAATTCCTACAAAAATCATTTCAATTAAAGATTTCAAACTGATTATATATGCTAGTGCTTTTGTTAAAAAGTGTTTTTGTCTTGTTGAACAGAATTAAATATTATAGGGAATACATGATGTAATTACTGTTTGTCTTTTTCAAATTAAAAAAGTAAGAAAAAAGTTTATTTTTCCTAAAATCCATTTAGAGATCATAATTTTCATATTAGTTTCTTAAACAAATTAAGAATCATCCTTCTTTGTATTGTTGTTTATCCAGACAATACTTCCAGTCAAAATATTGAAATCTGAGTTAAGTATGTCACTAGTTCAAGGAATGGACTACTTATTAAAACAACAGCCTGAGGTTTAACCTTCTTGTATGAGTTCCAAATGTCTTTAACTCTATGACCCCTACAAGTAGAGGTCAAAATGCATTTGGTTTCTCTCAGAACTTCTATGAAATTGATAGCCAATGCATGTTTGTGACAATCCCCAGGGACATTTTCCCATGACAGATAAGCTTTTTGGCATGCATTTCCTTATTACAAAGGGTGTAGCAAGTACAGTAAATATGACAGGTGTCTCTTGATTTATGATGAACTAATATTTGTACTGTCTGTCATACTTATTGGGACAAACCAAAAAAAGGCAAAGGGAAAAGTATGTCATATTCATCATCAGGGTATAAAATCAACAGAAAACAAATTGTAGACTGAAAAGTATCTATTTGTACCATTTCTAATTAGGAATCCAATACTGAATTATTTTCATTCATGTTTAATTTGTAGAAAAAATAAGTTTATTCTTCCTGTTGACACAAAGCTGCAAATAATGCCCAAATTGTAAGCAATTATTTGTCATTTTACTGCAGAATTACATTTTGTATCATCATCATAAAAAAACCATATTATCATGACATATTGATATGGACTCTATACATATACACTGTACAAACAGACATGTTTTAAAAACTCTTCCAATTGCAATAAAAAAAACACCACAAAAATATTCTTCAAATGAAAGTTTTTGGGGTGTTATTAAAGGAGACCTTATTTGTGTTTACTGTCAGCTATCTGTGATCAAGAGATCTTTCGCATTCACTGTAGTATTCTTATATTTTCAATAATCACCATGCATTCTGTTTGCCAAAGAAAACCAAACTGAACAGTTCACAAAAGCATGGATTTTTATGAATATGATTGAATTCTTTATCTCAATTGTTACTG
Organism: Pharyngocirrus eroticus; assembly: GCA_033118115.1. NCBI lineage: Eukaryota > Metazoa > Annelida > Polychaeta > Saccocirridae > Pharyngocirrus > Pharyngocirrus eroticus. The sequence continues at coordinate 7,168 of JAVSBT010204533.1, read as the reverse complement.
TCAGCCATAATTGTTCAATCATTGTTTTTCTTGGACTAACAGTAGATCTTGAAAAGATAAAAAAAATGAAGAAAGACTGTTTGTAAAGATTTGTTGCATAAAACATCAATAAAATGTCTGCTGTCGTTGAAGGTTTGTGATTATTCTGACATCTGGTGACCACATTTATAAGTACAGTCTGCTCCATATTTTTAAGTTCACATGTGTCAAATCACTAAAGACAAAATTTCTTTCCCACAGAAACAAATACCCTTGAAATCGAGATTGTTAACATAATGAAACCCTAACCTTTTTTCAACAGAAATCATAGTGATTTACAAATCTGGGTATAATTCAAGTTTTTAAATAAATGGTAGATTTATCGGAATTTAAAGAGATAAATCACAGTTGAGTTTATTTTTTTATCAACTTCCACATGTTATTGGAGAATGTTTGGTTCTGCAGCCACTCCCTCTGAATGTTTGATATTTTTTAAACTATTATAAGATTTTAAAACAAATGTTCCTCTGTTCCTATGGTTTAGACATACCAATTCTCAATTAAAACAACATTTGCTGAATTTTGCTTATAATCATTTCATTTTTTCATTGACTTTATTATTTTGCATGTACTTGGTTGGATCAATCTTTTTTACAATGATAAATACTTTGTTTTTTGAGGTTAATACCTTCACAACATATATTGTTGATATTCATTTTATTTTTTTCATAAACGGTCCTAGGATTTCAAAGTAACATGCCATATTTCTTTTTAATTGAAATGTTAGTGTGTTTATAATTATGCTTGTTTTTTGACCATTTTTAAAAATATTTCAAGAGATAAGCCCAATTTATCAAGTAGTCTAATTATGTTAACACTTTGTTGTAAGCTATGATAGAACTTTCAAATAATGTAATAAATTAAAGTTTTTAATCTAACTTTATCAAGATCGGGTGAGAAGGTCGAATGCTTTGAAATGAAATCTGTCAATTTTGTGCATTTTACCCAAATTTATTTGATTGCACATGTGTAGACCTTTATGCACAGCCTCATTGCTGCATTTATATAAAAAATCATGATTATGTTTTTAAAAAATCTGTGAAGTGCTGTAAAGCGATGAAAGCTTACTACAAGACTAAGTAGCCTAGAATTTGTTCAGATATCTTCAATATAGATCAGCTTTGAGCTAAGTTTTGAATAGTATCACTACAAATAGAGAAAGTCAAATGAATATAACTTACCATATGCTTTAAGAATCTCATCAATATTCTGGCCTTTATCAACACATTTCCATTTTCCAACAAGTGCTGCCATTTTGCTGAGTATTCACAAAAGTGGTATGAAGTTTTAAGTTAAAACTGTTATTGGGCGCTGAAAAGCCTGAGGTTACTCTGTTGATGACGAGCTTAGAAGCTAATGTCTGGATTCCAAGTTATTCCTGGTTTATATAGAAATGTGTAGGGTCTGTGCCAAGTCGAGCAGACTGTGCTCTGGTAATGTGGCTTGGACTGTATCAAAAATTAAGATGAGGGTAATACATGAAGCATGTATTTTGATTTCATTTTCTTTTAACTGTGAAATGGAAGAAATAACCGAAACTTTATAGATGCACTTGTATATGAAATATTTTATTATCAAAGCTTTCGATGCTCTTCACGAGATCTTGGTCACTGATATGAAAAAGCAGTCATTTTGTGTATTCTGTTATTCTAAAGTGTATAATATATTCTTGATTTTTCTGTATATATTTTGTAAGTGTTCATTATTTGTCTATCCGTGATGAAAATCTCGTGAAGAGCTTCGAAAGCTTTGCTAATAAAAATCTTTCACATGCAAGTGCATTTTTTAAGTTTAAAAGACAGTCTGCACATTTATACATAGAAACCTTAGATAAAAAGTGAAACTTTAATAGCACATAAAGTGTAGATTATCCATAACTTGAGTATGCTGAGGCAATCTTTTTACAATTTTACTTTGATCTATTTTTTTTATGAGATACCTTATGTTTTTCAACTTTCGTCCATGCTGATTTGGTTAACTATTAAAATTATTAACCTAATCAATTGTCTTTTAAATTTTGCCTCAAGCATAATTATGTTTTATACACATTTCCAAGCAGTCTAATATGATATTTTATTTTTTGTAGAGGATTTCATCTTGTTGCTAGATTATTTATTACATACTAGTTACAATTGTTGAGCTCTATATATGTTTATAGTTAAAATCTTTTATAATAATAAGTGACATTTAAAGTTTGAAGAAAAAAGTAAACATTGGAATGAATTGCAAACTTTTTAAAAAGTCAAACCATTATTACAATCGCTATTTTATGACACAGTCCCTTTCATTAAAAATATTTCTAGGATTCAAAGGACAAGTCATTTGTTAGGTCAAGAGTGTAATCTTGTCATGAGGTAAAAGATCATTGTTCAGGGCTTCAAGAGATGTTATCAATGACCAAAGAAAATCCATTGAACCATTAATGAATTGACAATGGGAGTTTGGACATTTTTGTGGTATCATGAATTCTGCATGCATTGTAGATATTCATATTACTTTGTCTTTATCAAGGTCACTGGGTTAGCATTGTCTAAATTTGATGCAATGCAATAATAAAATAGAATTGATTAAAGTGTTCATATACATGTAAAGCAAAGCAGTGTGGCTTTTTTAGGCCTTTTTCATTTTTAACGAATTGGTTTTTTTTCTGTTTACTGTACATTTATAACTGTATGATATTAGCCAAGATTTATTTGCAACGCCAATGATATATTATTTGATTGGATTCAAGTATTACCAAGTACTAGGGGTCTCATGATAAGGAACATTTTGCTTAAAAAAATATGGTTTTATACAACTATAGATACAGCAATACATTTCCCATAGATCTTTTTGATTGGAAAACTCAAGTCACTAAGCCTGCGTTGAAAAAAAGGGTTTAGATCGATTCAAATGATTTGAAAAGGTATTTCTAACCACAGTTATCATGCACCTTTCTTATACAGTTTGCATGCCACTTTGTATAATGGCAATGCTTAATATGACAACCACACAACTGGGGAACAGATAACAGATGAGAGGCTGTCTCCCTGGCATTGCAACATTTTAGAAATGACAGAAGCTGGCCAATGATGATGATGATTACTGGTAGTTTGGTAACAATTGCTTCTACAGCTCTTTCTGGCTTTGAACATTTTTACTGACTATGTTTCTAATTGAAAAAACGAAAAAAAAATGAATGGTTTTATTTCCCTATATGCTGTTTACATGCACACATATGCAAGCTCCCAGGAAGGGAAAACATAATTCATTATGTAAATAGCCATTTAACCTAATTTCTTATACACATTAGGGAGGGGGATAAAAAAAATACCAACATTCCATAAATTGTTCTCCATGTTTTACGATTATTTATTTTCCTTGTGCCACAGCTACAAGTAATTGAAACTTTGTTATTTCTTTGAAAATGATATTGTCCTGTGATATCTCAGAGAGGACTAAGAAATGACACTGAGAAACATTCAATGGTAGGCTTCGTGATCTTTGACCTTGTTTGATAGTTTGTAATTTCTGTTTGATTCACCCTTGGAGATGGAACAGACTCTTTTTCAAATTTGGATTGTATGTCTTATTGTCTAAACTAATGTCAGATTTCTCTAGAGTCTCTAGGAAGACACACCCTTTCACCAAGGACTGTTTTACATTGTCCGGTATGGGTGGGTTCACCTTACAAATACTAGTAGCTGGAGTATAACATTAAATATATCAATATAAGATGCAATGGGCTTAAATATAAAGAAAAGAAAAAAAACAAAAGAATATGTATCGTAACCTCCGAATTTATAATATAAACGCATACTAGAATCCATTTATATTTTAGGTAGCATGGTGGCTCAATGACAAAATATAGTACTTGTCTATGAACCAGGTTGGGGATTTATTCCCTGCCTTGCCTGGTATCAGTGTCCTTAGAAAGGTACTAAGTCACAATTTCCCTTCTCTTACCAGGAAACATGAAACAGGTACAAGAGAACTCTTGAAAAGTGACCTGTGACGGACTAGTGTCCTGTCCAGAGAGAGTGAAAACTTTCAGTCATTTGTGCTACGGAAACCAGAGATAGGCACTGGACTAAAAGGCCAATAGATTCAGATTAGACATCACTATCAATACTTTGATATATTCATGTAAAACTCTAAGAATTACATTGTTTTCATATCATCATTTCAAACACCAATGGTATTTGTCATCAGTATAACACAAATAATGCTTAAACAACTAATTTCCTGTCCTATAGAACCTCAAATCATAATTTCTGTGTGCATGCTTGGGGTTTATAAAATATAATTTCATATGCATATAATTGCAATATTTAGATATAATTATATAAAAAGGAGAGTGTAACATTTCAGATGTGTGGCATGAACATTAAATCATAGTGGGGAAGTCACAATGATTCATTTCTGTTTACTATACAGCAATATGTAGTCTACTTCTTTCCCTGTGTCCCAGTTTTTTTTGTGTTTTTGGTCCAAAATAAAAATGCAACTAACTGTCTAAAATTAATTGTTGTCTCATATATTTTAATCAAGGGGAACTCATGCGCTTGTACTGGGCAGATGTTACTGCATTTGGGTGATAACATCTTGAAAAAATCCACATCAAAAATGTAAGATGACTCCACAAAATATTGATGAAGGGGACATAATGTTTTCACCTAATTACTGATGGCACTTTTTCAGAACATATTTGAATTTTATCATTAGCCTCTTCACTAGAACAAAAAGGTCACAGACACTGTGGTTCATTTCAAAAATTCCAGAAGACAGTAATATAATCTAGATAGAGACTAATGTTTTTATTCTCAGTCGTCCAAAAACAGGTGTGTGATATCATGTACATGAAGAAGGATACGCTAGAAACTTGTTTGGTGTACCTGTTGTGATGACCTAGAGGTCAAATGGTCAAAGGGAAGAAGTAGGAAAACAGAGTCAGGGTGTGAAGGCCATAAAGTATGATTTTTTTTTAAATTGTAAAAATGATGTGGCAATTACGTGTGACAATCTTCAGTATATTTCAATTTGTAAAAGAGGATTCCATAGTACATGCATGAAGATCCACATTAACAGTGAACCTATTAAACTCAATTGAGGCCAGTGAAATAATAGGGTTCCAAGGACACCAAACAGTGCTACCTCCATGAAAAAGAATTTGGCAATCCCTTTGAAAATTTCAAATGTTGACTGTATGCTTTCCCCCCAGACAATAATTAACGGACTCCACACTCTGCTCAACTTTTAACCTATCATATTAGAATGATTTTGTCTGTTGTCTATCATGTGATTCAACCTATTTCTATTATGTTGTTGGTTTGTGGCTCAGCCTGATTTTTCCTGTCAGTATTTGACGTGATAATTTGCTTTCACAATTATCATATAGGGTATAACAAGTCATCCTCATGTTTTGTTGTTTATTTTTCAGTCAACAGGAAGAAATTATTCTGAAATTAAATTACAACCCTACAAAATCATAAAAATTGATAAAAGTAATAAGTTGATAAACCTGGTTTTATATTTGTTGCGCCACCTTGTAGTGCCAGTATCCTATTGATAGCAGCGTAGCTCAATTAGTTAGGCAGTGGGGCCATGGTCTCTTTTTATTTATGTATTTGACATATATCTATTATATTGATTCCTGGCATCTGAAAATGTAATTTTGACATCATTATGTAAGCATCTATAGGAAAGCACAGGAAGGGACTCAGTCAGGTGTCTTGAACAGAAAAGGGCACTGTTTTGAAGTTTTCGCTTGTGTTTCAATTCAGAATGGGAAAAAAATGCATTTCCATACTTTTTTAAAAAATTTCTTCAATCAGAATTTTGGTCAATTTTCCATGTGCTGTAAATGCATGAAGGATAGGACAACAACTGCTAATTAAGAATGCATTTATTAATGTTTAAAAAATCATATTGTAATTTGCTATACAGAACTTCACACAAGTTCATTAAAATTCAGATTCTAATATCATCTTTGTAGGATTTCAACAGCTATATGTGGGAATCCTTTGCCATCAGCAGCATTGGTCCAATTTGCCTAAAAAATCTGTACTAATATTCATCCATATTTGATACTGAAACCAAATCCATGTAAGACAGGATTTGCATCTTCCTTTTTCAAGAATGACTAAACTAAAAACTCAATTTCGTTCTTGTGACACTCATTTCATTATTTTTTTCCCACATTCTAGCAAAGATTGTGAAAAAAAAGTTTTTGGTTTTGGTTTCATTGTTCTGAGAATAAAACTTGAGACATTCAATTGTAAATTGTTAAACATACAATGGTTTTTTTCAAGTGACATTGTAGACTTATCTTGTTTCTGTTTTGTGTTATTGAACCATAGGGTTGATCCACATGTTTCTGTTTAAACATATAGTTATACTAGTCTATGCAAATTTTAGTCATTGTGATGAAGCCATGGAGAACTGACAATGTGACAAAGCAAGCGCTTAGAGATCAGCCACCTTGCCCCATGTCTGTGTCCTTGGGAAAGATATTAAGTCCCATTTCCTTTCTTCACCCAGGAAACACTAAATGGGTATCAGAAAATTCTTGGAATTCCCAGTAGCTTGTGCTATGAAAGTGGGATAAACACTGGCCTAACGGACCTTGTAGGCGTGGGCAAGACTTTACTTTACTGTATATAAACATAAGATACCAATGTGCAGTATGAAATGTTCCATCCTTCTGGTCCTGACAGTGATTTCGATAGTATTCTATTATTTATGTCAGCTTTATAGTTTCACCCAAACTTAAACCTTTTAAATTAATGTGATAAAACATTAACTAAATATTCAAAAAAAGAAAGTAAGTCTGAACCCTGCTTTGTACTAATTTATTTGGTATTGATGCTCAGAATTGAAAATATTTTTTTGTTAAGACATATTGGATTATGTTGTTGTTCTCTGTTGAGGAGGTTTTAAATATATTATTCCTGATTTTTTGGTCAGTTTATAATTTTTTCTAAGTCATTCATATACACATTTAATATCCTAAAAAGATTCAGGAGATTAATATTAATTGAATAAGTAAAAAACAAATAAAGCAGTAAACATTCCACAGGCCTTGAAATTACACGAGTGCGATCGCACCACACTCGCATCGCACTCGTAATTTTGAAAACACTGGTGCGTT
>JAVSBT010204422.1:0-13456 GCA_033118115.1 Pharyngocirrus eroticus | reverse complement strand
TGATGGTTTCTAACTGCTTTGGAAAGACGTTCAAATAGGAAAAAGTTTCAAAACAAGAATTTAAATGATACTTGATATATGGCCAAGAAACGTATCAGATAGGGAAAACTTGGGGGGAGGGGTATGATTTCGGATGGGGTATTATATCCCTTTTGGAGGTCTATTCTAAAATTTATTGTGACTTACACATTAAGATGACTCAATTCATTAAGGGAATGGAGAAAAAAAATGTTTGGAGTTTAAAATTGTGTAAAAAAACTGGCTTTTCATAAAATTGCACTGTAATATAGGTGTATGCATTAATTTTTTCCGGGACTGTAGTATAATTCGGTGTGCAAGTCTCGCTGTCCAAGATTTCCAGTGCCAGGTGTTGTCATGTAAGCACACTACGTATAGAATATCGTAAGAAAGACGAAAGTTTGGAAAATGTATCTTCCTAATGATAAAAAATACTCGAGCACGAGGATGTGCCACCGGATATGAGCCTTTTCTCGTTTGACCTTACTCGGCCTATTGATATCATAATTAGGGCCGCACAGATACATATTGGCTGATACAATATATTGCTACACAAAAATTGCAATATTCTGATTTGACATAATACCACTAATAATTATTGCTAAAAAATGAATTATCAAATTATTACAGTGTGTCTATAGATTTTCCCATGCTTAAATGCTTAGCTAAAGTCAACCTTTCATCCACTGGAACATGGAAACGTAAAAGTAACCCAAACATATTTGACACCTTTCACAGAAAGAGAAATTAAATGACAGCAGTATCAATAAATTACTGGGTTCTACTGTGAAACATGAAGATTTTATTTGAAAAGCGTTTGTTCTCGTTGACATAAAAATATTATGATAAACAGAAATGTGGATAGACTCATAGTGATATTTGTATAGTTTAAAAGAACCTGTAAAATTTGATAACCGGTTTATCATTACAGGTCTAATCATAATTTCATTATATTTTTTTCATTGTGTTTTTTTCTTATCAAACACAAAGAAACTTGTGTGCAGGTAATGAATGGGTTTTAAAGTAAAAAAATTACCAAGGAGAAGAGGCCAATATCTAGCAGTGCCAAGTACTTCATCTAATCCAAGGCTTTGAGCCAAGATGACACCAATGGTAATGGCCAGTTGGTTCAATAACCCTACTGTGCCTCTGTGTTGCGGTAAAGATATCTCCGCAATATAAACTGGAGCAAAGCCAATACTCAGACCTACAAGGGAAAGATACAAGGATTACAATTTCAATACAAATATGCAATATTCAGGGAATGAAACGAGCAGAATCCGCCCATAGTAGCTCCCGCCACATAATCCGCGGGAGCCACTTTTTGTAGGGAGTCAGTAAACATACATGTTACCATGAAACATCATTAATATAGGGTAGTATTCTCAGGGAAAACTTACATTTTTGCACACTGAGAAGTCATTCAACCTAGCACTTGATGAATGAAAGTGCACATATACTTAAAAAAGACGTCCAGTTGTATGAAATCTTCATGTATTGCAGTAAATACATAGCGCTCCTGGAATTTTTCAAGGGAGGGTTGACGGGCGCGGGAGTACTAGCGCCCTTCTCATTTCATTCCCTGAATATTACACCATCATCATAAATTGCTTTAGCAGTGCCAGTGAAACAATATATTGAGGGTATTGGCCTTGACATTTCCCACTCAACAGTGCATCGGGGGGGGGGGGGGGGATAAGAACATTTAACACTATTTTTAGTTTATTCATCCCTCAACTGAATAAGTTATCTGAGATGATGTAAATCAGGGCTAATTAATTTTTTAAAAAAAGGCAAACATATTATTTTTCCACACCAGACCAATATTGATATTTTTTGCCTTTCACAGTATACTACACAGTGTACTCACCACAATGGAATCCAATCAAATAACGGCCAGCCATCAGTAGCTCATAAGAACGTGCAAAATCACTTATGCCCATTACTGCTGCAGCTATCATTCCTAGAAAACTGTTATAAAACATGCTTTTTTGTCTACAAAATAGGAATAAAAGGAACCAAAATGAGCTCAGTACTAATTGATAAAGATCTAAGTTCTTTATATGAAAACATTACAATTGCTTCAACTGATATATATTTCTTCAGATATTTATAAAAGGAGTGTTATTGAGAATTCAGCTAGTGATTGGTTTTCAATGGACTGGGGGGGGGGGGGCTTTATGCAATTTGCAGATACAGAAAAAAAAACCTGTAACACTAACAGCCCCTGGTGCATTTACTCTTTTTTAACAAATCTAAATTTACCAGCATCATATCTGTTCACCAAATGAGTTTAGTAACATTTAAAACTTCATTTAATTTACACACGTTTATTTTTTGATGTTTCATACTTTTACACTGTCAAAAACAATATCATGTTTTTGCTAGACCTGACCTGCTGACCTTCCATATGTCTGAGCTAGTGTACTCCCCATAAGGCTGGAAAAAACGCCCCCTATCGGATACATGGTTACAACCAGACTCCAGATAAAATCTAGGGTATCTTTTGTTATAGGCTTGTTGTATCTCATCTTATAGACATCTGTGATGAACTGTTTTATGTTCTGAAAATCAAATCAAATTCATTGTACGTTATTTATGGAACGTACTGATAAAAAGGGGAAAAGCAGAGGTTTAATTTTCCATCATGGATATTGCATTGTATTGGTAACTTTAATCAGGCAGATAGAAACCTGTCACTACAACTAATACAGTCACTAGATGACAAAGGAACTATAACAATGTTTTTACTCAAATGCAATGCATTCAAAATGGCTCTCCATTCATTACTTTTATTGGACTCTGGTCTGTGATACAGGAGTTTGGTACATATTGCAAAATTACATTTGCACTAGGCAAAGCCATTTGCAAGTTAAAGTAGTGGTACATGTATATGCAATTCATACCCGTTATATAGTTTAGCTATCCGTCTGAAACCCAAACCTTCCATTCCTCTCCTTTTCGGAGTTCTGCACATTGGACACTATCCACAGGCAATTATTGCAAAGTATGTTTCCAGTTTTTGCTGTTGAATTGTTTGGAAATAGTAAATACTTACATATACAGGGGCATTAACAGCTGCCACATTGAAGCCATGATTGCTCATTCCTAGAATTGCTGTCAAGACAGCTAGGATCAACGTGAAACGTGGAAGTTTATAGTTAGTGCACTGAAATAAACAGGTTATATTATTTCTCTCAGTAACTTAATTAGTCAGGATGATATGAAGTTGTATAAAAAAATATCCATAGTGTCGTTGAAATATTTGGTTCATTATACTCTATTGGCAATCTGAAATAATGATATAAATCATAGTTTTGAACCTTAATTGGCATACGTGCACGATGTAAGTTTTTCAATGCTTTTCACCAGAAAATTGGCATGAAACCATTGTTCTAAAATTAGTGAATCACTTATCTACCAACGTAAGGAAATTTGAATTGTTTTTGTCAAAACACATGCGTCCCTGCCGATTTATTTTACTTACTAGTATCCACAGAGTTCTTCGTATGGTCATTGGTGGTACCTCTTTCTGTTCATTTTTTTCACCCTTTTTTTGGACCGTCGGATCTATACTGGTTTCTTCGCTTTCCGAAGTGTTCATTTTTATAGTATATATATACAGACCAAGTGTTTGTGAATGAGTTCTAACTCGTGAGCCGTATTGAGGTTTTTGTGCTTTTATCCCTCAATCTCCTTACACTAATCAACATTATTCCCCGCGAAACAAGACGGAGAGCTATCACGTTTGAAATTGCGTTCATCAACGCACGGTTGTCTTTCGGCGTGCATGAAATATGATATACATAAGCTATGCTTTCCTTTATTCAATATAACTACCGATGTCTGTCTATTGTTTTGCTTGAACACGTGTCATGCTCTACAAAAATTACTCATATATTTCATGTCATGTATCTAGGTTTCTAGGCCATGCAAAACCATTCCCTGACGTTACGTATAAGCTGGCGTAACACTATTCAGAGGGGGGGTCTATTCATATTTTCTTTCAATGATCCATGGAAAAGAACTAACTGTGGAGTATATAGTTCGAAAATTGCTTGGATACAAAATCGTGGAATTTGTAAATTAGTAATAGTTTAAAATAACACTTAAAAAACATATTTATGTACGTTTTCCAATAATACATGAAGAAATAAAAAAACAAACCTGTAAAACTGATCATATAGATTTTATTATGTACAAATCATCAACAATTCATTTACAAAACTTAAGTTTTGCAGGCCACATGCAAAATGATGGCACCAAATGAGTTCTCTTTTCATATCAATAGTCAAATAAAACTCTTAAAATACACAATGTTTGAAACATTAATTTATGTTTTAGTGTTTAAAAACACTAATATTTCATACAATCATTATCATTGATACAAATTTATTTTCATAATCATAAAATACTATTCACTAAATGTAAGGCTTGTGCTATAGTGACGAAATTGGATTTTATTTATCAAATAACAATTTTTTCATTGGAAAATATACGAAGAGATAATATCCATGTATTAAAAAAAAATTGAACAATTTTCAATCAGTTGTTTTTATACAGATGTGTCTATTGAATATTGTCCAAAATGATATATATTAGGTACGTTTTCTTTTCAAAATTGTAAAAATAATAATGTACAATGACTGATACATTTTGAAGGTGTACATGTACTTCTAACTGGCTTATCTTGTACAAAGAATTATTTTGTATCTTACTAACAACACTGAACAGCCATCTCTCATATCTTGTTGCAAGAAATTACCCCATAACATAAAAAATTGACATCAAAGTACACCATACGGAAATCTCATTATGTATTGCTTCTGTGTGAATCAACAGCTTTTTCAAAAAAGTATATACAGACCACCATGACATAGCTGTTAGCATCTTGTACGATCTTTTAACATCATAAATCAACTGACATTGCACAGCTTTAGTAATTCATGATTTTTCACAATACCCTGATGGTGATTCTATTAACTAAAATCTTTACCCAAGGCACTTCCATCTTTAAAATATGGCTGCCTGGTAGTCCAGGATATGTTAAAATGATTTTAGCATCAACCTAAGTTCTTTCTCTAGTTGTTGGGGAAAAGTCTTAGCTATGCCCCTTTGTTGGGATATCTCTTCCATAAGGGAAAGAATAAATGAATAACAACCGTTTCATAGGTGTGGGAATTATTCTGAAGGGATTCTTTCAGGTGGCTTCAGCATTGCAGCCACTTCAACTTTTTTAATGTCTATTAACATATCCGCTAATTTTCTGTAGGATGCTTCTTTTCCTTTCTTCTCTACCCATTTGTGAAGGAGTCTATAGACTTTTTCCTGTAGTCCATCCTGCTGATAATCAATATCAATGGCATCTATTTCACCATTGCTAAATCCCATTTTTCTTCCAAGCAGTTTCCAGGGTCTCCCTAGATGCTGTGCCACACGGAGCATATTATCATCATCTACAACTCGATTTGATCCTGAAAATAAAATAAATACACTTGATCAATCATTCAGCCTGATGAGAAGAAATTACTTTGTTGATTTTTATCATACTTTTAAAATTCAAAATACATGTAAATGAACAGAAATCATTATCATTTACTTCCTGTCCACTTTTTTTCTTCACATATATAGCATAAATAAAATTTAGTTAGAACTCCACTATTTTCACCTACTCAACTCTTATATATTAGTACTTCAATTGAAGCTTGACACAAAAACAGACAAAATAAATTTCATCTTTAGATACCCTAGTAGTCAAACTTCATACCTGTAATTTTCACCTTTTTGGTTGTCTTAGGTTTTTTAGGAAAGCCTCTCATGTGCATAGGTGGGGGTGCTCCATGGTAGTAAGTATTATTATTGCCTATTTGAATGTGATCAGCATTGTCTATGTTTATAATACTGGCAGTGGAAGCTAGAAATATAAATACAAATACAAATATGAATATCAGCTATTGCTATTAACAATATTACCAAGTACCTTACAATAACACAATGTAAATAGATAGAGTGCACATTGTTTTTGTTTATGTAATTGTAATCCATGCAAATGTAATTGAAACGGTGTATAGGAATTTGAAAAGTTTTGGATATATGGAGTGAAACTGTCTTTTAAAGTTATACTTTCAAGGAGTAGGCTTTATCCTCCCTTAACCCCCTCCTCTACATTGAATAAGAAGAAACAGAGCTATTCAAGTATCAAGAATAAAATTGAAATACTAAATTAAATACATGTCAGTTTGCCCATAAACATTCTTTTATCAAGTACAATGTCTAGTTAAATAAGACCATTTTTGTCACCTGTTATGTGTTGTTCTGGAAAGAAAGGTGGCACAAAACCTCCTTGATTCACCCTTACGTTTTCATAATTCCTTTGTGTTTGGTCACCCTGAAAAATTATAACAGATCCCAACATTACACATGGGCTTTTCTTTTTTTGGGACCCATTGGAAATAAGTTTCTGACTTTTATGAGCTATCCCAAGCAAACGTATATTTATTGTTGTATAATTATCTACGTGTCATCATATATGTTTGTAATATTATGACACTTACTCTGATTGAAAGATCAATCAATCAATCAATCAATCAATCAATCAATCAATCAATCAATCAATCAATTAAATCAAAATAAGATTTTTTTCTCTAACTGTTCACTACAGATCTGTTTGGAAAAAAATCTACTGTCCCATATCTTTGAATCAACTGTCAATGTTCCAGCCTATTTCCGATATAGACATTTCTAAATGCATGGGATAAAAGAAGGTGAAATCCACTATTCTATTCTGTACTCCAATAGAATCTGATAGCCCATATGGATCATTAGGTGGCCTTGGACCTGATTTTTACCCAGATCATTGGTTTGCTAAAAGGGATAAACTTTTATCAGCTTTTAAATTTTATTAAAAATGAATTTCTGATCAATTTAGTTCATCTATCATAAAAAAAAATGCAACAGCAAAAAATAATCCCTTACCCCAGCAATAAAGGTATTTGTAACATTGATGGGCTGTCCATGTCCTCCAGTGATGTTAATTTGCTTGTGTCTTGTTTTTTCTGTGGAAAAAAAGTGAAACAAGAAATAAATCTAATATCTTTGTTTCTTTTGAATAAAATAGTTTTAACCGGTCAATACTTAATTCACATGGAACTGGAACTGTTCAGACGTAGATGAGAGAGTGTTGACAGAATTCAAAATAATATATGTGTTCATTCACACAAAATAATATATGTGTTCATTCTCACAAAATATACGTTCAAATAGTATTTGGACCTACTCTGTCCTTCCGACTGTTTCCCCTTTCCTCCTAATTCATTACTCCTCTCACCAGAGGACGGATCTCTAGATCTATCACCTGTTGGGCCTGCCACAGGTGTGGACCTTGATCCACCATTGGGGGGTGGTGAGGGTGAACGGTCCCTTCTTGGTTGTTGTTGGTTACTTCCTGAACAAGCTTCTGAGTATGATGGAGTTCTTAGCTGTTGAGGTTCTCTGGGTTCTTGTTGTTGATTCTGCAATACCACAAGATACAGTAAAAGGGATCCATTTGACAAAGATACTACACACGTAGAACTGTCTTAAATAAGTATTATGGCTCTAGATACTATAATGAAGAGATACACTATTTTCCAAACAATTTCTTTATTTCTAAATAAGAGTAGGGTAGTAAAAAGATTGGTTTAATGCCGATATATTTTGACTAAAAAAGCAAAATACATAAAAGTTGTCAGGTAAGCTTTTTGTCAAATGTGTGTAAAACAAGAGTCTGTGGTTTAAATTTGGGTTAACCGATAGAGCCTAAATTTACCTCCTGTCCTGTCATGGATGCATCCAGGGATAAATCTCTCTGGATTGGGTTGTTTCTCCTTTCTTGGGCTTCTTCATCAGTCCTTGTTGTCACTTCATTTAAAGTGGCTGGTAGTAAAGGGCTCGAGGGAAAATTAAAGACTTGGTCTGCATTACTCTCAGGTGAAATGTTTAGTGGGGGACTCTGAAAATCACTCACAACAAGTGGAATACCACCACTTGCTCCTTCTGAGTCACCATCCCCTGTGGGAGGCCCATCAATTTGTAAACTTCCCATTCTGAAACATTACAGACATTAAACATAACATTACTATTTGTAGTCTTTTATATCCTAAAAGATAGGTTTTTGGTATTGTTTCCATAGACTCAACTGGATCTACTATCAAGAAATTTCTGGTAAAGACAAAATGCACTTGGTTGGTAATGGTAATGTAAACACAAACAGCAGTATCCTTATTACCGAATAAGTTATTGGCTCCAAGATTCAATCATATTTGAGAAGAATTATTCAACTTTGGAACAATGTATTTGAGGTAACTGCTTACCAAGAAACAAAATTATGAATTTCATCCCAAACACTGATTCATTCTTCTGCTTGTGGAAATCAACCACAAGGAACGATGATGAAATATACATGTGTATGAACAATTCCATGAAATTGAAAACACTATAAAACTGACCCTTGGCTGATGTATTCTGCTCCAGCAAAGGCTTCTCTGTTACTTGCTCTTCCTAAATCTATTTCCTCTGTAGCAGTGTTCCTTTGTATTGGAGGGTGTGGTCCTGTGTGGTAATATTCAGCGTTTTTATCATGCTGTATTTGCTGGGGAGGGTTTGGCCCTGTTGTATAATTTGAACGGAATGAAACTCTATCTTGTGGCGGGTTGCTGTAACCTGAAAAGAGAGAGAGAGAGTTATTACAGAGAGGGCTTATAACATGCTTATTATATTTAAATGTTACTATTTTAATTTCATATTTTGCTGTGTAGTGTCTCTGCCAAATACATACTTCTGTTGGCTTGGGATTTGGCATAGTTAAATTCTGATACACAGCTTCTCCTATATTGTGTTTTGTTATAAAAAATACAATCATCTGATTAATGTTTTATCATATACAGTAAACCCAAAATAGTAGAGCTGCTGTTGTTCAATATAATAGACACCTAGAATGATCAATTGTGTACACAAAAAAATAATTCTGAAGTTTAACATTATTCTATTCAAAGATAATGTACAAACCTGGTTGTGAGACCCCAGGTGCTGTTTCTTGACCAGGAGGTGGTGGTACATACGGTTCAGGTTTTCCGTTCGGTAACTGTTGTTGGGGCTGTCCCGGTAAACCACTGGGGTTTTCAGGGCTTAAAAGGGGCTGCGATACAAGGCTGCAATCTGGTGTTACATTCTGGAAATAAATAAATAAATAATAGATTATTTTCTCAGAAAGAGGCCTATTACAATCAAACACAAAATTTAAGTCTATAAAACTACCAATTAAAAAGGGGAGAAGTACACTAATTGAATTACTATGGAGAAGAGGGCATCACAAAGAGTACATACAGAGCAGGTCATTTGACCAGATAGTCTGTGTAAAGATAACCAATCAAATAATAAACCCAGAAACCTATTTAAAAAAATATATATATCAGTTTAATTACTCGGGGAAAAAAGGAACATACACAAAAAGAGAAAGAAACAATGTAAAAAAAAACTAAACAAATACAACAACATGTAGTCAAAATACGATGTTCAAGCTAATATGAATAATGTTACATTGTTCTTTAAAAACTTACAGTTGGTAACACAGAGATCTGGGTTTTTCTTTCATCTATGATTTTCTTCATCAGTTTTGACAACTCTTCTTTGACTGCTTCCTTGTGTGATATGTCACTTCTATAATTTTGTAGCTCCCTTACAATGTCTGAATGAAATTTTTTTATACATAACTATAGAATACATAGTCTTATGAAGATTCATCTAACCAGTATAATCATAGTCCAACAATTTTAGATCAGACTGACGAAGATGACAGTTGTCATTGAAAGCTCTTGGTAAGAGTAAAACTTTTATACCAGTCAAAAGTTTAAAATTGTTGGACTATAGAATACATGTATACCTCATTTACCATCTGACAGATATTAAGATTAATGCCTATTCAACCTTTACTGTGTTTTTCATTTCACCGGCAATCCATTAAGTTGGGACCACATGTGGAATAACATAAATGGTTTTAATAATTATAGACTTTCAAACAGTTTAAACAAAAATATAAGATTGTTATTGTGATATAGATATGTAAGACATTTATTACAAACAAATTTTGTTCTCTTTCTAAATTAGAAGTTTGTTTCATCATGCAATATACATGTACCTGCAAATGTTGGCCTGTCTGTCTTTCTTTGTGCCCAACACTTCTGAATAAGATCTGTCATTTTTTTTAACTGGCTTGAGCTGGGTCTAGGCAATGGCTCTGGTCTTTCACCTTTCTTCAATGCTTCTTCAAAAGCATGCACCCCTGCAAATATTTGACACATACATAATTTTGCCAAACTTCTGGTTAAAAAACAAAAATAACTCATTGAAATGTATTTTGCAGCTTCTTTTACATTATCAATGAAATGAAGAATTTGAATTGATCATACACCCCCCCCCCCCCTGATTGCTACATATTTGTGTAACAAACTGTTTCTTTTCCAACACAGGTTCTTTTCCTTTGATTGCATCAATTTCACAATAAAAATGAATTGTTGTAACGAAAGCAGTTGACTTCATGAATCCAATAAAACAATTAATTACATATTGCTATTTTATGAAGATATGAAGGCAAAATTATTGATTTATGTAAGTTCAAAATTTTGGCAGTAGTAAATGATGACTGATACCTTCAAAAGGACGCGCTTCCATGATTAACTCCCAACACAAAATGGCATAACTGTACACATCATACATTTCATTTGGCTTTGCTTTGACATCTTGCCAATATTCAGGTGGCATGTAAAATCTAGAGCATGCTCGTCGCCACCTTCTTCTTTCTTTTTGGTCATCTTCCAATTCTGATCCTTGTTCCACTGTCACAGACCTTGACACATCCTTCCATTCGGATAAACCAAAGTCTCCAATCTACAGTCAGTCAAATACAGAAAATTGTTAAGTTGAATTTAATCATGTATAATATGCCCAAGTGTTTCTGTTTAGATTTTAATTCAATGTAGATATGGCAAAAGTTAAAAATATGAGCATGAATGGCAAGGAAAAAATACCTTTATAACAACACTGGTAAATTGAATCTTTCCTAACAGCACATTGCTGGGTTTCAAGTCTCTATGTATAAGGACTGGATTCTGTTCATGAAGGTACTTTACTCCATCAGCAACTTCACAGCATATGTAAAACTTGGTATGAGACAAGTCTAAATTTTCACCATATTTGTCAATAAAGTCATCAACGGAACCATTTTCAACATACTCCATCACTAGATAATAATTGTGGTGTGAATGACTTATGAACCATCCATGGATTTTGAGAATGTTTTTGTGACTTAATTCTGAAAGTATATTTGCTTCTTCTTCCAATTTTTTTCGCACTCTGTGAAGAAATGATAAAAGTGTTGTGACATCTTGTGGTGATTCAAAGAAACTTGGGCAAGTCTAAAACTTTTATGGGAAAATATTGATACAAAGTCAATAATATAAATAGGAAATACTTGCCTAACACAACAAATTTACAAAACAAGTACATTGAAGTTTAAAGCAGAGTAAGTTAGATCAAAAAACATAATCAAGTTAATTTGCTTGTCCTCTAGAACTAATACAACTTCATATTCTGATAAGACAGAATTTATAAATTCTGTTTTATCAAACAATCAACCTAGATATTTCATATTACAAAAATTTAAAATCTAAGAAATCGACGAACCTGTCCTCCTTCTTCCTTCTTTGGACCACCTTCTTCAGTGCAACAAATTCTTCATTGGGCATATTAGACTTGGCAAATGAAACCTCACCATAACCTCCTCTATTCAGGAATTGATCTGTACTCCACTGAATACATTTTTCTGACAATTCACAAGCATGTCCCCTAGAATGGGCCATAACTTTTGGTAGCTTTATCCTATTTTATAGAATCACAAAAAGTATATAGAGCACATTAAAACCACCCTGTCAGTTTGTCATATTCATAAGCTGTTTTAGTAACTTTTACAAAGGCTACCTTCCCAATTCTTAGAAATTTAAGATCATAAATCTCAAATATTATGGCTACTAACATGAAGTATGGCTATTGTATAGTACATGCAAATAACCAAACGTTTGACATAATCAAATATTTCTGAACTTGTCTCATGGTTTTGACATATATGATTGTATGGGTTATTGGGTATGATTGTATGTGTTCCTAGTATTCATAAGAAAGTAACATTTTTCTCCATTCGTGTACTTATTTACTTTCCAGTTATATACAACCAAGATTTAAGTTATTCAAAGCTAAGCCTAAGGATCTTTTGCCTTAGATGTCTTAATCGAAGAAAACCTTAATCATAACACCAGATAAAAGTGTGCTGTGTGTATGTAGAGAAGAAATATCTAGACAATAGGTTACGCTTAGTCCAGTCTTATGCAATGGCTTAAAAAGTCTACTATTTTCTTAGAACACCTCTCTTGTGAACACTAAATCTGATTATTCCAATGCCAATAATTATTAACCTACACTGACAGCGTATTTCCTTGATGAAATGTTTGCTTATCCACTCGTACGTAGCTGCAACCACCACCAATATATTGCTAATATTGACACTAAATGACTTATGAAGATATTGGAAAACCCCAGAGTTTTCCCAGTTTGTTGAAACATAAACGGGTACGGGATAGTTAAATTTAATCAAGTATTTCCGTTTTCCGGTATTGAGACCGTTCATACAAAATATATGTATTTCGTCAAAATCTACACGTTGGAGATTACACAGCACACTTTATAACTGACAGATACTTACAAAAGCTCCCCCATTTTCGGTTGGTGCGAGAAAAACTTGCTCCATTACATATTGCTTCATTGAGGCTGCGATTATACTACTAAATGATATTTGTTACTGTTAGATTGTGAATTTGACAAGTGACAGTTATATACAACTAGTAGTCAGTGAGTAGTGTCAATACTATTACTACTTCTAGTCTAGTGACACTGACAATCATAGTTCAACTTCAAGTGAAGACAGACTAACTCATTTTTTTTTGTATCAAGGCCAAGAGTTGACATATGAGTGGATATATATAATCATAAACAAAATGGAATCAGAACACCTTGCAGACTTGACACCAAATAAAACTCTTCTGGATCCACATTTTGATGGCTACAAATTATCATTAGATTCACTTGCCACTTATTCTGTTAATTTGGATACAGGTAAGAAGTCTCAATTAAATCATATGTCTGCTTGTCAGTTAAAAGACATAGTCATAGGTCATAATCATTAAGTGATCGGATGAAAAAAAAAATCTTTTGGTGTGTGTTTAAATCCTGGGATACAGTTTTAAAGTAGAACTTCCACCAAATTTAAGTCACTTAATAAACATCATTTTCCTATTTAGAAGCATATATTGAAGCTATACTGTTGATGAAAAAAATTAATAAAACAGTTCTA
>JAVSBT010204421.1:0-29850 GCA_033118115.1 Pharyngocirrus eroticus | reverse complement strand
CCGGATCTTAAACCGGGGGGATCCGGGGCTGCCGTGGTCATCCGTGCTTATATTAATTTATATGGGACTGGGGCTTATTCAAGCATCTCTTGACGTTACTTAGAATCTCATTTGACTTTGAATTCAACTGCAATTTGTCAATTTTTTGACATTTTTGTAATACAATTTCTTCAAATACAAAAAAACACTGCCTGTAGTGTCTTTCTTAAATATATTCAAATAAAAACCTCCATTTTTGGTAATTTTCATCTCAAGAATACTGGCAGTCAGTCTGATACATATATTTGATTAGCATGTACTGATAATCAATAAATCATGATTTTATGAGTATTTATCTCAAGTGTATTTTGTCAAGTTCCAAACACTTTATTTTAAGCAAAGATAGAAATCAAATTGTTCTAAGATGTATCTAGGATTTCTCTTTATCTAGGATATATTCAGATAATTCTACAACACACATTAGGTGGATATCTTATGTCCTATTTTCAACAAACTGAAGAGCAGCATTTCAAAATGAAAAACAACAATCGTCCAGACACACATATCACATGAATAATTCATATTATGATCCCCTTCTTAGTACAAAAATATGATATATTGAGACCCCTTTCTTAGTTCAAAACAATGATATATACATGTATATATACTGGGAGATTTTCATTGTTATCCAGTCTTCCTCATCCCCTTCCTAATTCGACTGAATTTATTCATGTTAAGACAACAATTTCATGCATGAGGATCTTTTTATTCTGTTTGTCACTATATATAGTTATATTCATGTACATATGTTTTGCTTCATAAAGAATGCATTCATCTAAGCAAACGGAATCAAAACACGGAAGTCATGCTTTATATGCAGCAATATGTGTCATCATAAGATATGACCTCAAAAGTACTGACTTGTCAATTTATCTTTTATGGGGGTAGGATTTGCACATGATTTTTTTCGTCATCTAGATTTACTACTTCAATAAGTCAATTTCAAAATCATATCACTTCTAATCCCCTCCTACTCTAACACACACACACACACCCCACCCCTTGCCAAAAATATAATCCAGATTTTTTTTTACAAAATGTAATCTCCTATTTTTTTCAAAACAATAATAAAACATGAAGAAAGAAGAATCATCAAAGAAGGATTTCTCTTCCAATTGTATACAGTACTCATAATAATCTAATAAATCATCTGAAGAACTCCATTGTCCATATTATATGTGGACCCTGTCCCTGTGAATTATCACTATTGCATGAGGATGAATACATAGAATTTTTTAAAGTAAAAGAATTTTATTGGTATGTTTCATTGAAGGACCTACTAAATTGGCACATCATCAAATTTTCAAAATGGTGTACAACTCTGTATAATCACTAGCTCTAAAACGACAAACAGATAATTTATGATGTAATTTAAAAGGGTTTATAAATCCTTACTGGCAACCTAAAATAGCATACTACAGGATATCATGTTGTAAGGGAACCTGATGAGGTTCTGGAGACTGAAGTGAAGTGGCTTGATTATTATACCAGTTGTGTCACTGAAAATTCATGGTTTACAGAAGAAAAGTAACAAACCCAGGATAGCCTGTCATATGACTTTTGTATGATAATATTATCCATGAACTTTGACCCTGGCACAAATAACAAGATTTTTTTTTGCAAAACATCTAGGATTCAAAGGAATACATAATGTGTTAACCAAGCTAACAATCATGCTTTTTCATAGGACTTTGAATCAAACTTGCCAATATTATTCTATATTTCATGATATGTTATCTAAATAGGATATACCACTTCGCTCATTCTATTTATTCCCCTTCTTTATCAAAAAAGTCTTTTTTTATACATATATCTATATATCCTTTACATTTTACTCTTCCTTGTTTGGAAATGCCTAGATGCACATCAAATACATACATATCGATTGTTTTATCAATATTTACATGTAGGTCATGGCCTAAAGATAGACTTGTGTGTAAATCATAAGGAATGGAAATACCAATACAATACTAAACTCCTCTTTCTCTTTCTTTATGTCTTTCTAGTTTTAAACTTCTTTTATGACTTAATGCAGTAGTACTACTTCCATATATTTTGGAGAGGAGGGAAAAGAATTCCATTTTTGTTTCAATTATTTGCTTTTTGTGTTCTTTTAAAAAAAGGTAGAATGATTGATATAGTATTCCATCTTAATTACTCATTTCTCAATAGAGAATAAGTTACAGAGCTAAAATCACATATCAAAGGAAAAAAGACAACGCTTTGGGGCAAGATAAAAACTTTATCTTATAGATGGCCACAGAAAGAAAATGTCTTTAATGTTTATTAGGCAGGTCACATTAGAAATTGTTCCAAACAAGGATCCTATAACAGGAATTCTATCAAAATTTTAACTGGGTAAATTCTGTACATACTAGGAACTATTTAACTCACTGACTGATATAATTACCCTAGTAGTTTAATTTTATTGTATTTTTATTGCATTGACAACAGTGTTTATATGATCACATCTGGATGGGTTTCATAGAATCCTTCTTAAGAGTTTGCACTGCAAAATTAGAACTCTTCTCTGTTTAGAGCACTAAAATGCAGCTAGCATCAAAACATTTCTAGATCACAGTACTTCAAAGGAATTAACTAAATTGTTTAACTTTTCATTAGCAACATTCACTCTAACCTCTGGAAAAGAAAATTTAAACTAGTTGGTACTTACCGCACCCTGATACATTTCCACTTCTCTCTCTGTGAATATTGGCAATTGTTTAAAAGGATTCACAGATATCAATACTGGACCAATGTAGGTCTTATTTTAGGAGTTAAAGATTCATATCTTTTTGTGACAAATTGGCCATAAACCGAATTCTTGTTTCCAATTAGTAATAATAGTTGGAAGTTTGTACAAATTACATCACTGCAAAATTCATCATCATCTTTTAAGTGATGGCACTATACTTAGATTTCCTTCAATCTTATCTTTCAAGTGTACTCAAAAGGTTGTATTTTATTCAAACTTTGTGACATATCACAGAATAGGAAAAATGCATCAGAAAAGTATCAAATCATTCATTATACTGTTGTAAAAAAAAGCACCATTTTTTTGTAAAAAATATTGATATGCAAAAAACTGACATAATAGCTTTACCCTCCCCTGTCATAATCTCTATTTATGATTGATAATTGTGATAAAGTAAAGGATACATAAATGCAATCATCAAGAAATCTCTTTTTCAAGTTTTCACATATTGCAGATTCTGATATCTTCTGGAGGAGAACCATGTCATCAACTCCACTCTGCTTCAGGTTATAACTCTGCCAATGATGAGGCTGAAATAAAAAGAAATCAAGAAAATTGAAAATAGAAAATAAATATCTAGACCTTTACTTGGGAATGGAGATCCAAATTAATAATGGTAACTTAAAATTTTATGGGTATCTGACACTATCTGTGGGTATTTCTGTAGGTTTTGGGGCCACTGTATGACCAATAAGACCCCAATTGATGGTGTCCAAAACAAGACAAGCCATGTTGTCCCCTGCTGTCCCAGGTAATAACATATTTTTAATTATTGGAATTGGTCTCTGGGACAGTGACTTCTAACTTACATGACAGTCAATTTTGGGAGTAGGACAGTAGCTCTTTTATTTTTACAGGTCTGCATGGGATAATGCAAACATAATCTCTTTGTTTACTCTTGTACAAGTCATTTATTCAAAGCCAAATGAAAATGTTCATTCGAAGTGTCTTATGTTAATTTATGACATGCACTTATTGTTTCATGCTGCAAGGCTAAATATTCAGATATGGAAATGTTCTTGTTGTATTTTACTGTTATACCTATTCTAGCACGGTACTGTAGAAACATTTAGGGTCAGAGTTTAAATCCTTGGGCAACATGTAATAAATTGAATTAATGATTTTGCTAGACACAAAATAGTTATTATAACTGGGATTAGAAAATATTGGATTTCATTATGTCAACAAAAGGTGATGTATGTGTATTCAAGTAAAAAAATGTCAATGCTTTTGAACTCATCTGATTAATTCAATATTTTATCTAGTCAAATTTTGACGCATCAACGTTGAAAAATAATTCAACAAGTCTTGAGAAGTATTTGAACCTCGAATGCCCTTTCCTTAAAGCTTTACGTAATAAGAGATACATCAAAACTATATGAATAGCCTAAGCCACACAGGTATATGTGACTTCATATCAACAGCAGAGTGTCACATCACACAAAAATTGTTTTATGCTGTCAACATTTTAATTCAAATTCAAACCCATCATTATATCTTTCAAATTCTGTTGCAATATGTCACCCTTAAAAAATAAATATTGTCAACCAAACTGAATGGGTGGGACTTGTCTGGGAAGTCGGAGTCATAGTCGAGTCATACCAATTTGACAAATCTTGGACTTGGTCTTGGTCTGATCACTCCCTTTACCTAACAATAATTGAACACTTAATTGATGACATCTCTTGACAAAATATCTACTCACCATGTTTGCTTTTTAATGTCTGTCCCTAAATATAAAAAAATCCAGAAAAACTATACTTTCAACAACTTCATTGCTTAATTTCAACAACAACTCAAAGTTCTGTTCCGTGTATGTTATTTCCGTGCTTATAGAAAACTCAGGATGTGTTAGGTTTAATCTTGCATTGCGCATGTGTTGTATTCGCCATTTGCAATTTACATACTAGCTGGACACGACGGGTTACACAGTGATAGTTATCTTGAAACGTGCATTACTTTATGCTCGAAAGACCATTATATGCAGTGCAAATTGTGCTAAAAAGCGACCAGAATAATTTTGAATATATATTATTTTCCTGTGGACACATGGCGCAGAATGATGTATGGAAGCTTCAGTTGTGAGATTTGTATCATTCATGCCTAGGCTATGGTTATGACTGTCACAAAATCTGGCTAGTTTTTTATTTACATTAGCCTTGGTCACACTACATAGCTTCTCAATTGTCTTTTCAGACAGTATGATTCAAAAATCATTACTTCAGTAAATGCTTCATTCGTTTCTTTTGAAACAGATATCAGTTAAATCTCGCCTCTTTTAGAAACTTTTAAGTTTTTATCTATTGGCAAACATTGGAACCTCAACAATACATGTCAAAATGATGTCCCAGAATAGAAGTACGTCAAGCTTAGAAGCAGCTGCTGAGGCAGCGGCCAAAGTAAATGCTATGTTGATAGCCAAAGGAAAGTTAAAACCATCACAATTAGGACAACCAAAGGCTGCTGCTCCTGTTAATAAACCTAAGGTAGGTTCATAATAATAAATTGTAAGCTGCTGACTTTCGATATTGACTGAGAATTTACTCTTTTTTACAGATTATTAGTTATTTATTAAATGATAATTTCCATTCTATTTAGGTGGGGTTTTTTCATTGTTTATATTAGTCAAAATCCAGAGCAGCTGAAACAGAATGCATGTGATGCCCCTATGACTATGTATACTATGTGATGGTTCTATAGCTAATTTGATTCTTTCTCATTTCAGCAACAGCAATCACAGCCGCCTCAAACCCAAAATAATCTTGTTGTTGCAGAAGTAGAAATAAATAGTGTGCCAATTGGCTGTAGGAACATGTTAACCAGAGGCTCAACACAAGATGAAGTAAGTGGAAAGCAATCAGTATCTCAAGAAATTAATTTCATAAAATTGTTTTGAACAAATGATATTTTATGTATGGCATCACAGGCCTTGACATTGCTTGTCCCTACAGTCCAGGGCAAGTAGAAATGCACTTATGGCCATTCAGAATGGCCTGCACCAAACCCTGTCATCCAGAATATTTGAAGTGTAAATGTGCACCAGTTACTTTGTTTGTATAAAAATGTGCACTTATACGAAATGATCTAATTTTTCTAATGCATTCACAGATTTCCAAAATGAGTGGTGCTGCTGTATCAACTAGAGGAAGATATATGACTCCAGAAGACAGAACAAAGAATAACATGGGGTAAGTTGTCATATTTGGTATTATCAGTCAATTTTTTTGCGTGATGCAAATCTCCTGTAGTCAAAGCAAAGAGGAGTATTATATAATTATAATTCTGTTATGCTTAGAATTCAATACAAGTCAATCTTATGATTAACCATTATTTTTGTAGGGAAAGGCCATTGTATTTGTGTGTTCAAGGCCCAACAAAAGAAAGTGTTGATGGTGAGTTAATTTGAAATAACATTGAAGGGATTTTCTACTTTCCTAGTATGAAATTGTTAACAAATCCTCATGTATTCATTTACACCTCACTATTACAATAGAATAATTATTCATGATGTTTGTTTTCAATCTTCTCCAGTGGCTGTTGTAAGAATTAAAGAAATTATTTCAAATGGAATGCGACCTAAAATGCAAAAAATGGGACAGAGATCTGGTGCGATTGGATCACCACCAGCACCCACACCTATTGTGACAATTAGAGGACCAAGGCCTCCAATTCTAAACCAGCCTCCTCCACCACTTATGTCTATCAACATACAACCAGCTTCTAGTGTAAGATTAGTTATCTATTGTCAAGGAATAAAAAATAACCTAGAAGTTTTTAACAAGTATATTATATTGTAAACCAGATAATGTTGATAAATATGACTTGAGTAATTTGACTAAGTGTTGTAAGATTATACTTTGTTTTTTTTCTTCATAAAAGCCACCATTGCTGGCTGTAGGAGAGAATAGATTTATAGACCTGGCTCAACCCCCTCCAGCCCTTGAAGTTCAAGATAAACTTTTCATTGGGTTAGAGCATGCGCCTCCTTCATTTGATTCAAAAGGAAAACTGCTAGGACCAGGGGTAAGATTTATTTCTGATCAGTGATAAATAAGACAGTTATGTATATGCCTTCACCAGACAGAAAGGCTTTGAGAAAAGAACCTAGAAACTCTTGGTTTATATATCCCACCTTTTTTTTATATTTCCATACTCTTTGTTGCTATTGAGTGAATGATTATGGAATACTGCACTGTTTTGCATTGTTCTTGTTTTTCATTACTTATAGGGAGCCTTCCTTCAACATATTTCCAATGAGTCTGGTGCTAGAGTTACCCTGAGAGGCAAAGGCTCCTGTTTTCCTGAACCAAATACTGGCAGAGAAAGCTTTGAAGGAATGCACATACATGTCCAGTAAGTGTTTGAAAATTCAAAATGGTGTCAGTATGAAGATGGTGTTTTTTACTTTTGGGTTTATATTCTTGGTAGTTGAACATTGTATGAAAATAAAGAATCCTAAAAAGAAACCAAAAATTTTGTATGTATTTTTAATTTGACGAACCATATAGATATTGTGTATTGTTGTCACAAAGACATTTTAATTAGAGAAAATTCTAGTTTGATGAAAATAAAATTAGAAAAATCTTGGAACTTGTAGAATTTGTGAATTTTTTAAACAGCTTATTTTCAAATTTACATTTAATTTTTTTTTCTACAGGCACCCAACTGTGAATGGTCTGCTGCAGGCAAAAGGACTTGCAGAAAATCTTATCCAGACTGTAAGTTGATTTTTTTTTGTAAAATACAAACTTAACTTTTATTGTTTCTATTTTGTCTTCTCCTTTATTGATTTGGGTGAAGTTTTCTGCCAGACAACAGATCTGTCTACAAAAGCATCCCTTCATACTAGCAGAGAAGGAAGACACCCTGAAGAACAGATAAATCGAAGAGAGTTGTCATTATGTTTTACTTAATAACTACTTCAGTTTGCAGCTTAAAGAAAAGAAGTTGATTTCTTTTATTTATCATTTATTTCCTCACACATTAATGATGAATTTTATTTTCAGTGAATTATGAATGATATATTAATAATCACCTTTAATGTAACAGTTTTTACAGAGTGGCATTAGCTTTCAGTATTTAAGTTTTTAAACCGATGATAAAAAATTATTACTGTAGATTCTCTCTCCTTTTGAAGTACAAGTGAAGAATTAAAAGATATTTTATGGTGCTTTTTTTTCATTTTTACTGTATTTTTTGAAAATTTTATGAACTGGTTTCATTGTGATGTAATTGAATTCTTATCTTTCAGGACTAAAAGAAAATTAACAAATTATACAAAATATGATATTAGTTCTATTCAATGATGACTGCCCATTATTCCCACAACCTTCTGCCCGCCTCTAGCAATTTTCTCAAACTAGTTTTTTTTTTTTAAATCTAAGTATAGGTGACTATTGTCAAAACAGGAGATTAGTGTAAGCAAGACTAAATAACTCTTCAAAGTTTGATATTTTCAAGTTTGAATAAGCTGTGACCTTGTAAGAAAGTGAATGTGAAGTTACCAAAGATATTGTGCCAATCTGCCAAATACTACACAACCTCAGTATCACCTGTAATAATCTGGAATTGGTAACTTCTTACTTTGAAAAGACATAACTGTTTAAAATTGGTCATGTTTTTTTCATGGCTTTAACTGTCTTATTTCTTCCAGGTTCAGTCAGATTATGCTCAGTTCCAGCAAGCGTTAGCTTCCATGCCCCAGACTTCTATCAACCCAGGTGCCACTTTTGTTCCTGGTATTCCACAGCAGAGTAAGTTACTAATATAAGATGTTTTCAAACCAGATGGCCTTTCATCAGGGTTTCTAACACATGTGCAGATTGCCTCTCCATTTTTTTACAGCATTTCCTTCTAAAAGGGTTTGTATGCCAGTTTTACTCCCCGAAATCAAATTCTCCTAATATATCCACCCATGTTGCCCCAATTCTTTCAAAGAGATACATATCCTACACGGAATAAACAGCGAATGATAACAAGGTTGTGGTGCCACAGGACAGGTAAGACTATGGACTTGTATGCAAATAAATGGACATGATAACATCAATGTGGCATGAACACACTTTATTTTTATTTTCATGGACGAAAGGATATTTTTCTTAATTTCAGTGACAAGAATTTCTTTTCTATAATTCTTTGCTTTTGTTATATTCCTAAGTGATTCACTTGAGAATTTTTTTCTTTTAGTGAAGAATATACAATCTGTTCTTTGTCTCTTTCTTTTTTTTCTTTTTTTTTTGACGATTTTCTGCTTTTGATCTCATACAATAACTACCATATCATCATCAGGATTGCACCCAGTAGTTGGCATTACAAAAACAAAGGCAATTGTTTTCCAATGGAAAAGTAGAATTAACTCTTGGAATAGGGCTTGTGTGAGAAAAAGAAGTAAACATTTCTGAACTAGTCCCTGACATAGTAATGTAATCCCATCATGCCATGAAACCCCTCCCACCCCTTAAAATCCCTCACTTACCTGCACCCAAGGATGGCTATAGATTTCTGCATGCTTTAACACCATCTGCCAAGTAAAAGCGTAGCTACAAACATTAATGACTCGTTTGGTTATACATTTCAGCATGTTTCCAGTTGATTTATCTCTTTATTTCTTTTTACTAATCAATTGATATGAACTAGACCATGAGATTTTTTATTAACTTTTACTGGTTAAGCCATCCAATCTTACGGTTGCCCAAAGTTGTTTTTTTCCAAAAGTTTATTTTAGTTTTTATATGTATAGGTCAATGTCCAACTCCTGGCAGAAGGAAGACCTGTGATTCGTGCAAAATAATAAAAAAATACAGTAGAAAAACAATTTCTAGAAAAGTATTTCTTTACCAAATGAGAAAACAACAATTACATCATTTTTCCCCTGACTTGTTTTGTTCTCTATGATCATTCTCTATGATTTTGATATTGTCTTTTAATTGGTAATTAATGCTCAAGGCCATTCATGTTTGCTGTAGAGTGAGTGATAGAGCTGTAGGTTGGAAGTCAGTACAAAAAATGCATGTTATTATAATCAACAAATTTTGAGATCTGAAGACCCCCTACCTGTGACCAGACTCGAACCATACTACTCTTTCAACTACATTTAATGTGCATATATATTTTTTTAAATGTTGGGTTTGATGATAACATTTTTTTTATTAATCTAAACACAATTGTAAAATTACATTCAGAAGCTGCATTTTCCAGTCTGTAAGAACTTATGTGAAAGTATGGTCTACCACCAACAAAATAACATCAGCCAAAAAACAAGGGACTTTTTAAGAGCATTAGGCAGCCATCTGATCTTTTTATGTTGGCCAGTTTGGTTTGCCAACATCATCTTGCTTGTAGATTTTTTGTAAAAGGAAATGTTTTAAAATCTTAAACCAAAAATGATGAGGTATGTTTGCTTTTCATAGGATGTGACTGCAGTTCTATGTAATGCTGTTGGAAGAAATAAAAATATATGTACTTGAAAGTCCAGTTGTACTTTGCAGGTTGAGATGGAGGGGAAGAAAGTAGCTTGTTTTTAGAATATCAATGTTACTGATACACTCCTCCTAGATAAATTGAGTGGGAAGAACAATCTCTTTATTCACTAGTTATCTAAAGAGGCTACATTTCCACAAACAAAAACTGAATAAGTAATAGCTGAAGTTTATAATTGACTGTATGCATATCAAAATAGCATCAAGAGATGATTGTTGGGACAAACAAAAAAGCTGTGTTAGAAGATAGAAAACTGTTCTAAATGTGATGAATTAATGAAAAACTATATTTGTAGCTATGCATGTTATTTCTTTAAGACAATTCCAAGGTTTGACTCGAAGTGTAAACTTTTATTGCAGAAAGAGGCAATAAATTAATCCAGAACTGTGCTACTTTTGATGATTGTTGTAGATGTTCATGTAATAGTGCCACATTATAATCAAAATCTTGTTCTTATTGTACTGGGTAAACTTGAGCTTTCATTTAAATTGCTTTTCATGTACATGCTTGTTATAAAGGTCTGGTCAGAAAAATGTAGCAAAGAAATGTTGAGATTATATTGTGAAATGATCTGTGTTCAGTCTTCTAAACCAGTACTTCCAACCTTGACAGAAACTGGATAGTGGAGTTGCTACATACCCCAATGTTAACATCTTTAGATTAATTGAGTTCTATTCGTCCACAGAGTAGGGGAAGGTGTTTGCAGTTACTTGTTTATTATATATTTATTGTAAAATTATAGTTTATCAAAAGATAGAATTCCACTAATTAGTTGTTTTTTTCTTTTGTCTGGTCTCATTTTCATGTTGTTTCTTACAGATCTGACTCGAGCAAAAGTAGTCTACAACTTGTTCCTGTTTTTCTTATTTGTCTTCTAATGTCAGTTGTTTTTGACTTTCAGCTACTGGTGGTATTACTCTCATGAACCAACAGCCTGGACTACCCCCAGGAGTAACGATCAGTCAGCAGCCATCAGGTGGGTAGCGTATGGTGTCTGTGGACAAACAAAATGTTTTGTGCTTTTTCTAGTTTGGCAAAGTAGCCATATTACTGATATGTAGTTCAAGCTACTTGTGTTTCTATTTTATAATTAATATACTTTCAATGTTTTGTCTTTTATTGTAAATAGGCATGTCATTAGGCAATGTTGGGGTTAACACCAGTCTTCCCAGTATATTTTCATCACCGATGCAGCCAATTTCTTCAAACATAGGAGCTACAGGGAGCTTTCAAATTCCTGTATCGTTTAGCCAGCCAAGTAAGTGTATTTAGAAAATTCAAAACATGAGAAGAAAGAGATGACTCAATTTAAAAATGTTGTTAAATAATAAGTCTCATTAACCGATAAGTTCCTGTGAGGCTGTGTCAGCAAAGTTATTGGTCATTAGATTTTCAACCTTAATTTATGTTTGGCTAAATATTTTTGTGTATGAGAAAATAAATTGATTTTTTAAATCTTAATTTTCAGCAACATCTATGGCACCAACAGTAGTAGCAGTTTCCAGTATTTCACAACCAAGTTTCCAACCGCCAATGTCTGGACAACAGTTTAGCCTTCCTCAACCTTCGCATCATATGACAATAGCACAAGGTCAACCTGGTCACCCAGGGCCTGCAATGCAACCTGGATTACCAGCCTCACATGCAAATGTACATGGCTATGCACAGGTCCCCCTTCAGCAAGTTCAAGCAGGTTTGCAACCTGGACAACAACTTTCTGCTAGTGTTCCACAAGTCCAACTGGTAAGCTATATATTTTTTAATTTTTTTTTTACTATTTTTTTGATAGAGCTAGTTACATTTTGATTTGTCTAGTAGCTGCAAGTCTACAGAGAGACTATTCTCATAGATATAATTCTTTTCATTCTCATGACAGACCCAACCACCTGCAGGCCACCCATTACCAGGACAACAATTTCAACAGTTTTCACAACCAGGACAGCAGCAACCACAGATGGGACAGCCTCCTCAGTTTGTGCAGGCACAAATGCAACCCCAACAGATGCAACAGATACCAGGACAGCCTCAACTTGCACAACAACAAATGGCGCAAGTCAATGTCCCAGGACAACCACCACCAGGACATTTACAGTTTACACAACCCCCACAGTCACATTTACAAATAGGACAAATGCCAAATTTAGGACAACCGCCAAATTTAGGACAACCTGGAGTGGTACCACATCTTCACATGTCACCAGGGCAGCCCCCACCAGGACACATGCACGGACAACCTCAGCCAGGACAGATACAGTTAAATCAGCCACCACCTGGTCATTTACAGCCTAGTCAAGTTCCTCCCCCTGGACAACAACAGCATCAGCAACAGCAGCAGCAGCATCAGCAGCAGCAACAACAACAACAGCAGCAGCAGCAGCAACAACAACAACAGCAACAACAACAGCAGCAGCAAATGCAGCCAGTTTCCCAGGCACAAGCACCAACAAGTCAAACCTACTACCAACAGTACTTGAGTCCTGTAAGCATCAGATTTTTTTTTTCTCTAAGTTTATGAATTAGCAAAAAGAAAATGCTCTGTTGTATGAGCCATACATTATCATTTTTGATATTCAAGGGTTGTAGACTTTTTAGAAAAAAAATATTTTGTTTTGCTCAAATAAACGTGACTTTCATGACTTCTCATTACAGGCTTCTGGTATTGGATCTGTTGCTCCAACTACTACTACATCAACAACAACAGAACAGCCCCAGAAAAGAAGATTTACAGAAGAAAAACAAGAAGAGAAATTACCAGATAATCTTCTGGGTTATCAAGTATGTATTGATTAGATGAAGAACATGCAATTCACATCAATCTTTATCTTTTTATAACCTCTATAAGTATTGATGTTTACATTTGTTTTTATTGAACTACATGTATATGTTTTATTTCATTGTCTAGCATGGTCCTCCTCATTTGACAAATCTAGTATCATCAGGGGGCTCACAGAACCAAAGACCTGTCTCTCAAACCTTAGAGCAGAGAAGGTCTCCATCACCTCATATGTCACAAGGGTAAGGCAATGTTGTATTTATAGTCTGCAGAGAAAGATATTTTTTCTAATATTCCTAATTTAGCTCAGATGTGAATTGGACTTTTTTTAGACCAGTTGGTACAGATTAAAAGATTCTAAGGGGGATAATTGCATTTGCTACAACTTGAAAAATTATTCAACTTGAAACGTTCCATTCAAGGTCAAAGTTATGTTATGTGGACGTGAAAAATCATATTTTTTATATTCATGTAAGGTCATTCAGAGAACCAAATATTTATTTTGTGTTTTGATTTAATACTTGAATAGCCCCAATGTGTTTGAAAGGGAGCAACAAAGAACCGCTAGTCCTGGTGGTGGCTTGATGCCTCCACCCCCACCACCACCTCCACTTGGAGAAAGAAAAGGAGATATGGATAAACAGTTGATGCCACCACCTCCTCCCCCAAATCTTGGCAGTAAGGATTTCACTCTTATTGACCTTATGCTTCTGTTTATAAATGGAGTTCTAGAACATCTTTTTTTTTAATGCAAAAAATGTAGACACATTTGAAACAGATCAAGTTTTGAAGTGAAAATATTAAACACAAAAATTGTTGCATCTTTTTCTCTTTTAGACCATGGTGATAGGGAACCTGATAGAAAGAAAGTGAAGGGCGCTTTAGGAAATGTTGCAGGTTAGTACAATATTAGTTGGAAGACAATTCCTTCATTCTTCGATTAAATATCAAACATTTATAAAAGTTGTTTTAATTTGACAGCTTAGAAGGTCTAAATCTGATATGTTGAAATTGTTTGTGAAGTGGTAGGAAGTAGTGTTGTAACCAGTTGTGTCAATATTTTTGAAACTGTAGTTTATTCACAGGAATGTGGAATTATTTGAAAACTTTTCTTACAGCTTCCAGCCAAATGGACACATGTTCATGAAATAGGGACAAGAGGGAAAATAAAACTTCTATGAATTGAAAATAAATTCATCTCCTTTGTGTAATTAGTGATGATTTTTATGTAAGTTTGAGCTTTATAGAAGCTATAAAAAAACAATACATCCCCCTTTCTGTTTTTTACAGCCATGTACAGTGATATGGTCTGGTGAAAGAAGAAATACCAAGGTTTTGGATGATGTGATGATGTTTGAAGCGCTATACTGGCGTGCCATCCTCTACACTAGTTCTTTTAGCCATAATGTCCGAGAACCTTGATGTAATAAAGGCCTGTCCTGTTGGAGATCTTCTCTCACTCTCATGACTCACACTGATCATAATAATCATCCATTTTATTTCTTTTGATTCATCAGCCAAGACCTGGATGGATCAGGCGGATTATTTGTATGCTTATGCATCCACCCTCTTTCTAAGTTGCTAAGTCACCAAATGTGACTTTAGTTCTCATACTTTAATCATGTAGACCTGTCAAAAGTTTTTTAAACTTTGACAGAAAACCTGTGCCTATCATACTAAATAACCCATCTCTTTCAGCTTATGGTGATGACGATGAAGAAGATGTGCGTTCAACAATGAAACAGCAGCAAAGAGAAGCTGCCAAATATTCATTTAACCAGTACTCCAGTAAGCCACAGATTTACAAACAAGAACAGGAAGGATTTAATGGCCAAGTACCAAATG
Source organism: Pharyngocirrus eroticus (assembly GCA_033118115.1). Classification (NCBI taxonomy): domain Eukaryota; kingdom Metazoa; phylum Annelida; class Polychaeta; family Saccocirridae; genus Pharyngocirrus; species Pharyngocirrus eroticus. The sequence continues at coordinate 14,959 of JAVSBT010204421.1, read as the reverse complement.
CTAATGGAGAGACGTTACCTCAGCACTTGCCACAGATGCCACCACATTTACTTCCACCTCAACATCAGTACAGTCAGCCACCACCTCAGGCCCAGTATGAACCACCACAGATTCAGCAACCTGCACAACAAGTTCAACAACCACAGCAACCGCAACAGGTCTTCCTACAGCCTCCTCCAGGTCCACCACCAACGTCACAAGCTTATGAAATACCCAATAGCAATCAACAACCACCACCACAGATGCATGCAGTATTCGGTGGTGCCCCACCACCACCTCCTCCTCCCCCATCTTCACAAGCTTATGTCACAAGTAGCCCACAACCTCAGCAACCTTTTGGGACACAGGCACCCCAGCTGTATCAACACCCACCCCCTCAACAACATTTACAACAACCCCCAAATGGATTTTATAAGGCTTCACCCCCTCCTCCCCCTCCACCTCATCTCCACCCGCCTGGTCCTCCCCCAACATATCAAGCGCCGCCACCAGCAAATGTACCTTATTGGAATGTGGTTCCTGAGAATAGCTAGCACAGACAAAGTCCTTGTGGCGTTTAGGTTAATTATTCATGTCATTAATTCATGTTTGTACATATTCAGATTGTTTTCACTCCTGTCATTTTAAAATTAATTTCTTTTTTTTACTCCATATAAAGTGAGTAACATACATGTACAAACTTTGATTTTTATCAAAGGCTTGGGGAAATTCACCCAATTTTTGTATAAGTAAAATAAGATGAAATGGCTAAGACACAGGTCTAAGAGAAAATCATTCCTCTCCTTCTTTGGACACTGGAAAAACAATTTCTATTTCTCTAATAATGTAAGAGAGAGGAATTAAATTATTTAAAGCACACATTTTGTGACTTGTGTGAACTGGTATTTTCTGGATTACATTATGAATGAAGCCCCCCATTTGTGCTTTGATCAAAATAGTATGTAGCAGAATTGATACAAAGCTAGGCAAATTGAATGTTTGTATGTTTAAAAAAATTACATTGTTTATGTCAGATGTGTCTCGTGTATGAAATGACTAACATTGTCGTATTACTTGGTACAGTGATAAGAATTTTGTTAATAATAGGACTTATTATATTAGACAAGTGTGAAATTATTTAAGAATGGTTGTATATATTGCTTGAATGCAGTTTTTGTTTAAGCTATTTTTGTGAATGGTTACTCTCGGTTATTGAAATTCAACTAAGAACAAAATTGACTTGTGTGTAAATGCTATATAAGATTATTGTTTTGTGAGAACAAATAAAATCATTTTTAACAAATATCAGAATGTTGTCTTACTCAAATACATAGTTTAAGTTTTAAAGTAAACTGATAACATTTTGAACCTAGTCTTTTCTAAGAATGCAGTAACAGAATATTTTTCATCAGTTAATTTGATGATTAAGGGAATTTCTCCATGATTGTACTACCTTGAAAAAGGGTAGACAAGTCAAGTTGCATGAATAGGAAATTTTGGCCAGAAAAAAAGTGCTTTAAATTCTGTACATTTATATGATACCTAGTCTCTGGAAGGATTAATTGATATTCCTCTAGCACTGCATTTAGGCAAGGCAGTAATGTCCAGCTTCACTAGAGACACCTAGTGTCCACTTTTAATATCTTAGATACAAATCCAAGGAAAATATTCTATACAATATTACATGATGTAATGTACATATATTTAGAAGATGGCCATTTTATCACTAGTACAAAATGAAAACTTAATTAATCAACCTATTTGACAAAGTATGGTCCACATGTCTCATGTGCTTTGCTTGGGGGAGGTCTGATCCCAGAGTCCCAAAGAATCAAAAATCAAAATCCCCAAATCCATATAATTCACACATAAACCCAGATCCCAAAGAATCAAAATTTTGCAATCCCGATCTCTTTAATTCACCCATAAATCCCAGATCGCAAGAAACTCAAATGGTAAACCCCAATCCCAGAGAATAAGTTAATCCCAGTTCCCAAGGAATTCTATTTGTTATTCCCAAGTCACAAACAATTCAAAAGGGTGAATCGCAAGTCCCAGAGAACCCCCACCCCCTCCTGCTTGAACCAGCCTATAACTTGCAACAAAGGCATCTACAAAAACAAGCTTTTCAAGCAGCAGGCAATGGTGATGCAGATAAACTTGACCATGGAACTGCACTTTAAAAAAATATGCAACTTTCTGCCACTTCCATCCTTCAGTCGAACCATGCTGTGGACCCCAAGTTGTACCCCTCAATGTCCTCTAATCGTTGTCCTCCTTTCCCCTAGTGAAATGTTCAGTCACACTAGAGACTCCTAGTGTCCATTACCATTATTGAAATTTTACTTCAATCGAAGGAAAGAAACTCAAAGACATTTATAAGAGGTTGGCTATGATTTTTATTACATGATATAATGTACATATATTTACAAGATGGCCAGTTTATTACTAGTTCAAAATAAAAACCCAGTTAAATAAAAAAAAAATCATATGTACAAACGTTGTCATTCATTCTTCAATTATTTTAGATGTTCAAATGCTTTTAAAACATGCTGGAAGACTTTGTCCAACATAGAAATGTAATTATTAGTTTACTCTAATAATTGATTAAAATCTGACTACTTTCACTCCTCATTTCTTTTGATGTGATTCCTTCTTTAATTCTTTGCAAATTCATTCCAAAGCGTATTTGATTTTTGATATTAGATAATAGAGTAGCTAGAATCATAGAAATTACAGATATTACCAAGCAGCAGAAATTCAAAATGTATAAATAACTAGAAACTACATTTTTTTCTTAGATTTTTCTATTCCATCAACAAAAATGTCGATTTCCTTTTGGCATTCATGGAATACATTCTACTCTTTAACTTTCAATAGTTTAATAACTATCTTCAAATCGTTTAACTTTCTACAGTGTGTATATAATCGTTAAATCTGCAGCATTACATCTTATTTTCAAGGTTAAAAAAATTGCTGCGGGTCAGTTAGAATTGAAAAGACGAAAGGAAAGAAAATCCTATTTACAAAATTTGCATTTTGTATGATGTTTAGAATAAGCACATACATATCACAGATAATTATTTACTCATTGCTCTGTCAGCAATTTTTGGCATCTGTTTAATACTTTTGTCATTCTATATATGTGCAATGTTTTTACAGTGATCGATTTACATGTGCTGTACAAGTATGTATGATATCAAGGGCAGAAAAGGGGTTCACATCATACCTGAGCCTCCTTTCTATATCTAACTCTCCTACTTCTTTTATCATATGAACCACTTTTATACCCTTGCCACACTAAAAAATACTGATGAAATGACTAATGTTAATTTTAAAAAAGTGCTTTAGATTTCCTTAAATATATGCACTCCACAGGGATTATAAAGTCTCAAATAATCTTATTCAATAACCAAAAGTTACTACAGGATTGACTTTGACTATGTCATCTTTCAACATGACTTGAATTCATGTATGATACATTAGGCTTTGTAAGAATACTGTCTACATGTTGAGATCATACATGTAAACTGATTGAATACGAGTATAGGTGTCACAGGTATAAACTTATTCTAAAATTGTCGTATTACCTGGAATCCTAGAATTTGTGCTTTGATCATTGGCATATATTATTACCTGGTACAGTGATAAGAATTTTATAAATAATTAGGACTTATTATATTAAACAAGTATGAAATGAATTAAGAAAGTCTGTATATATGCTTGAATGCATAAACTGATAAGGAAATTATCAAAATAACTATTAGTATTGCAAAGATCTGCAAAATTACAAACCAATTCAATATTCTTCCTCAATTTTTCAGAAATTTTGTCAGATATGTGACAGTTGCATTTATAAAATGCAACGGCCAAAACTTGAAACAAGAGATATACTTTTAGGGGGGCATAAACACAAAATTGAATATTTCAACAATTTTTAAAATATTATATTCATCTAACATTCCGTAAACAATAAAATCAAAGTTGATAATAACACTTTGGTAAAGTGCAGTCATTTGATACCTCATACACATTTTTTTATCTCAATTTCTAATTTTCTATACGTTTATTGTATAACTTTTAACAAACTTTCAAACCAAACTGAGTTTAAATTGATAAATTCCCTGTATATAAAGAATCCATTTGAATGAAAAAAATGCAAGTGATACATTGAGCTAATCATCATGTTTACATCATCATGTTTACATCACCATGTAAACAACAAATAAAATATCAAAGAATTACATGATTCCTATGAATAGATAACAAATTACATTATAGCAAAGTAACCAAAGAAATCACAGCAAAAATTTAAAAAAAACCTTAACAGAACTCTCCGTGACATATTGATATAATTTTTTACATATTTACATGTTAACTGGTAAAAACTTTTGTTTTCACTCTGTGTGTATACTATTTCTAGAATTTCTGCTATACATCTAAACCATGTTCATTTTCTGATGGTAATGTGATAGCATTTGCTGTTGGCACTTTAAGTTTATTCCCAAGTCCATTCGGTCTCTTTTTTTGAGCAGTGTTACTCGCCTTAATGCTTTTCAAACTCGTTGAACTTCCTGGCCTTGACACTTGACTTGGTCGTCGAAAACTACCGCTAAAACTAGAACGGGTTAAGCTTCTATTAAGTTCTTGTTGCATTGCCATTTCTGTAATTTTTCTAATACTGGCTTGAGCCTTATGTTTTCGCCACGCCCTTTGAAGGGTTTTGGCAGCAACGTCCTCTTTCTTTCTTTTCATCGTAGAAGAAATAACACTCTGCATTACTCTAGTGGGAAATGCTTCCCTATATTTGTCTTCCATTTGAGTCTTAAGTTCGTCAAATTCTTCAGTTTGTTCCACACCCCCTAAGACATGTTTAACTAATGCCATGAGGATGTCTAAACAATGTAATTTGTCACCATCCACAATAGGAAGGTCAAAAGCAACAAGGGCAATTTCATTAGGCCTCGGTATACCTAATGGTTGATCCAAATCTGCCACAAATTCAGACAGGCTGTCATATTTGATGAACTGTGTTGCATGGGGGTCATATCTTTCCCATACAATATAAAACATTTCAAAGTCATCTTCTGTAATACCAACCTCTTCTTGTTCATGAGCTTGGTTAAAATTTTCTAATATCACAGCAATGTACATGTTAATGATGATTAAATAAGTAAAAAGTATGAATGATACCATGTAAATAATGGCTAAAGATTGATTACTGCAATCCCCATTAGGGATTTTCTTTAAAGTTCCATTTTTCAATGTTATATATTCAGAATCGCAATCTGGTGGTTCTATAAGCAAAGGATAGAGTACATCATTCCAGCCTGCTGATGTTGTAAGTCTAAAGAGTAATACCATACTGCTCCCAAATGTCTCAAAATTCAAAGTATCGTCTAATGTGCCAGTGTGTTTCACATATCCAAATAATGACATTCCAAATATTGCATATATGAACACTATCACCAACAACAGCATGGCAATATTAAACAAAGCTGGAAGGGAGATCACCAAAGCAAAAAGTAATTTGCGGATGCCTTTGGCCGCCTTGATTAATCGCAGCACTCTTCCGATACGGAATACTCTCACCACTCTCAGTAATGTTGGTGTAATGAAAACATTTCTAAGCAAATCATCTAAAACAACACCTGGAAGAGAGAAAAAAAAGAAGTCAATAAGTTATTCCTTGCTAATGTTTCATAAAGTAAAACAAACACTTACTGTATATCTAATCCATAATATTATCGTTAATTAAATAAAAGTATTTTAATCAGGATAATTGATTGTTGTATATCAAGTGTTAGGAAATATGATTAATACAAAACAGAAAAGAGATTTATTTGACAAATAATGAAACGGAAAACTATGAAAATATATAAATAAATAAATGCACATTTCAAAATGATGATACAAACAACACACGCAACCCACACAGGGAATCTTTCTACAAAAATGAAGACACTAAAATCCTCCTCTAGACATAAATAGTTGAACATAAACGTCACAACCGTTCTGGGAAAAAGTGGCGTTCAAATATATGAAAATAAAAAGGTTCAAGCGGTCAACAATTAAAAATTAAATGGGGAATGGCCTTTTTAATCAGTGCATTAAACTCGGTAATGAGTTTCCACAAAGAAAGGAGATATTTTATACATGACAAAAAAAGAGGGGATATTTATTATGGAAACGTTTCACAAGAACAAAAAACAGTAAAGAACACAACAGAACAGAGTGCACAATTACACAAAATGACTGTAACTACTGAAGTTAGGAGAAGCCAACACATAACAGGGAACAATTTAGTCATTCAAAGTTGATTAGCAATTTTCAGATTTTGCATATCAGTTTGTTATAATATCTAAAATGTTAAATCTGGTGAAAGTGGCATAGCAGTTTGGCAAATTTTTGTTTAGCAGACTGCTATGCCGATCAAGTTAAATTATTCCCTGCCACACAACAGGACAAAAGTATCAACAGACATTTTCACACAGGGGGTGTTTGAAAGGAGCAGGAAGGGAAAATTAAATTACTCAAAACATCCTCTCCAAGAATTGCTGTTCAGAAAAATGAGTCATGCATAAAATAAAGGGATATTACATGCAAATCAATATCATGCTACAGAATTTGGTAAACAACGCTTTCATTTAAAGGATCAGGGTCTTTGGGTGGGAATGTGATCTTGTAGTGAAAACATGTGATATTTTGATATTTTTTTCAGTGAACAGTGATACATCATTAGTGAAACCACCTTTGAAAATTTTAACTACGACTATATAAGAGGGTTCATAAACACTCTTTTGAATTTATTATTGGTGAATTTATTCATGACAATGTGAGTTTTCATAAATTTTCTTTTCAATTTAATCAGGAATTCAACTTTGCAAAACTACAGACATAAGGTGGTATCAAAGAGAAGTTTCACTGGAATAAATGTGTCGCAAATTTTTCTATCCTACACTCTGTGAAGGTCTACATTATAGTGAGGTGATATTATTTATTGTATTTCATTTCTAAACCTTCTGATACCTTTATTAGATAGAATAGCTATAGGTTCAGAATTAAACAAGGAATGGATTAGTTTTGAGATTTAATGCATTTCAACAAGATATTAAATTTGGAAATTTTTCTTTGCAAAAGGTGCTTGCTACATGCTTTGTATTGAAAAAAAGAAAGATTTATAAATCATTAGTAAATACACACTAAGTTAGGTATCCTTGTAATGAAATGATTCATCATGCTAAGGTGTTTGGGCCACCCTCTACTCTCTCACGGCACAAGTTTTTCTTATATGAGAGAGGAGATAATAGTTAACAAGAAAACCATCCTGGCATCTTCCCTGACTGATAATTTGATTTTTGTTAGTTTAATCACTTAATTCTATTTTCAAAATTCCTTCTACTTACCAATTATTGACAACAAAACAATGATAAAGTCAAAGACATTCCAAGCTCGTCTGAAGTAATGCCATCGCAATCCAAATATTTTCACAATTGCTTCAAGCGTAAATACAGTGGTGAATATGATATTAATGATATCCAAGGCATCAGAATATATCTCTGGCTGCTTGTAATGCTCTATTGCCATAGATAACATATTTAGTAAAATCAGGAGAACAATGGCAAGCTCAAACTTATTGCTGACAGCAACATCGAAGAAGAATCCCTGTATTTTGTTCTAAAAAGTCAATAAAATAATATAAATGCATGAGAAATGGAATCTAAAATAGATGATGTTAACAAAACTGAATGCAGCAATAATTATGTGGACCCAGATAAATGTTGAAATCGATACATTCATCTGCACACAAAAATTCTCCTTCGCCGAAGACTCCCAGTATGGCGCCTTCATTGGCAGCCTTCATTCTTTCAGGCAGCGCCTCTGATGAGCATGACCTCGAAGAGGCGCTATAGAAATTTCAATATTATATTATTATTATTATTATTATGTTTTAAATTATATAGCATAATAGTAAACGTTTCATTTCTCTGTTTTATTTCTAACTTGTCATCTTGAATATAAGATGTTTTGCATTTTTATATGGTGTGATGGCATGGCTCACTGCCATGACATTTACAACTGTATTTCAACATTTCATAAAAACAGTGTTTTTTTCTAATCACATCTGCTTTGTCCTAAACATTGGTTACAGGATTGATGTAGGAGACTATAGAATTTTGTCTACACATGTAATTATAACTTTAACTAATCAATCAATCAATGAATCGCATGTTTGTATGTGTACCATTTCCATGGCAATATACGTCATGGTATAGTATACCTTCATTTCATACCTACCATAAACCGCATATGAAATGTGAGCATCATGTATATATGCACTATATAAATTTGTTATACTATACTATACTATACCTTTGGTCTCCTGATTGTTTTTTGTGGTTTTTTATTTCCCAATTTCTTCATGGTGTTGTAGTAAGTTCTCTGACTCGGTGTGAGGAAGATATCAAGATAACTGCCTTCATACTGAAGTTGAAAAAATATATTTCAAATCACTAGATGTCCAAAGTTGGTATAGAAGTTTCTTTTTTAATATCAACATCACATATTTCATAGTTCTTCAAGTAGATATTAAAATGTATTACTACATGACACAAGCCTAAGACAGGTCTACCAAGAAACTCTTTACAAATTCAGACAAATCTATTTAACAAGTACAATAAAAATAAAAAATCCAGTTATTTTTTTCATACCTTTTTCTTGAGTGCATTAAAGTTGTCAATGATGACACCAATAAAAAGATTCAGAGAGACAAAGGATCCAATCAGGATGAAAGCCACAAAAAACCAATACATATGGAAGTTAGCTTCATCATAAGGTTGTTTATCCACCTAAAGTGAAAAAAAACCCACAAAATATAATATTGAATAAAGAAGTTTTTGGATCCATTGTATACATTTGAATTATTTTATTCAAAGCTTCTGATCTGAATGGTGTGAACTTAGCATTACCACTTTGAAGCATGTTCTCACAAGATTTCCTATGTTAAGTTCCCATACAAGATTGCTACTTTTTCATATTTTCACAAACAATGAAAAATATTGAAATTAATTCCAGTTGTGGCAATGATCTTACCTTTTCAATGAAAATAATCCCTTAATTATCTTAAACACCTTTATCATCTAAAAACATGTTTATAATATTTTGAATCTTTATATAATTATATACAATATAAAGGATCTCATCGCCCTGTCCCTTTTAATATAATCTATGTATTACAAAAGCTTTTTATTCCACTTACTCCTACTGTATCAACAGCATCCCTCATGATCTCAATCCAACCTTCATATGTAGCCACTTGTACCAGTGCAAGAAAACCCCAAGCTACATTATCAAAGTGTACTGGTGCATTTCTCCAGCGAATGCCACTCATGTTACTCTGCAGTTGCAGTTGTTCACATACACTTCTGTTTGGCACAATGAGGTGGTCCATTCGTTCCCCATTGGCATCCTCACACCTATAGAACAGTCCGCCCATCAATTGCACCCCAGCAATACTAAATATGAGCCAAATTACCATACACACAAGTAGTACATTGATAATGGAAGGAATCGCATACATCAAAGCATTCACCACAATCTGAAATGTGTGAGAGAAAAATATCATAAGTGTTAGACATATGAATCATGCAAACCTTTCATCTTCCAGTAAGATTTAAGGACAGGAGATACACATGAGGGTAAAATTTACTCTTTTTTTCTATACAAATATGAGAATATGGACATTCTGAATAAGTAATAAAATTTGACATTTATTTTTTATTTTTATAAAATCATATAATTCGCACTGAAAATACATGGTTTTTTTTAAACAATATTTCATACCTAAAATCTGGAAGAGTTTTAACAATAGAAAAGGTTCAAATCTTTTCTAGTGACTGATTCATTTTTCAGTTTATTCTTATCGTCATTATTTTTTCTATACTGAATTTTTGAGGGAACGAACATGGTCAAAATTTTTTTTTTTTTTACAGTAATCACTCCCTATTCTTATGTCTCATTATCTCTATCCAGAAAAGCTTCTTCTAATCTCTTACCTTCATGCCCTGCCATCTTGATATAGCCCTAAGTGGGCGGAATGCTCTCAAAGTCCTAAGGGCTCTAAAAGCTGTAAGTTGATCATTTCCTGAACTCTCAGCAATCAAACTTGTGATGGATATCTAAAGAAGAAGAAAACATTTTATCTCTGGCATGTAACCATTCAAGTGTAAACATTTGTTGTGCAACTACTAAATCCAAAGGGCATACATTTATTACACCATAATAATATTAATATCATTTAGTAACATCACCGTAAAGTTTACAGAAACATATGAATATCAATATACATGTATAAAAAAATATTTGTAACCAGAATATAATTTAAAAAACACAACATTGGCACTTTGACCCAACAAAAGCGGGACTAAAAGTGGCGCCACAAAAACATGAAACAAAATCACTTACCACAACAATAAAGAAGTCTAGGATTGTCCAAAAACTTGAAAAGTATTTTTTGAATCCTATGGATACCCACTTTAAAAGCATCTCAGCGGTGAATAATATCGAAAAAACTATATTCAGGTAATATAGAACTAATTTTAGTGTAGGTTTTTCATCAATGTAGATATCTTCAAAACACTGGAAATAAAACATAGAAAACGCTATGTTTGAGATGTTGTAGATCAAAAATGTTTTATGATTCACTTGAAAACATTACATACTTGGAAGACCACTCAAATGCCCCTTTCAACTTGATTGGCCACCTCTAATGTGTGCCACCTAGTGGTGTATGTTTTATTGTAATGTTATAATATTAAAATATTATAACATTACAATTTAAATGACCATCCCTCAGAAAAGACTGCTAAAAATCAGACCCAAATGTGACCAGTCTGCTACTTCAATTCAATCCAAATCCCCAAAGCAGTCTTTCTTTACAGTTTTGACTGTGTATTATACAAACTTTATTTTCTAAAACCTTTATCAGTCATTTTTCTCTGTGATAAAAGAAATGATTATTTACCAGTGAGATGCTGCTCACAAATATTGTAACTAATATCGTGTATTCAAATACTTTGCTCTCTGTAATCCTAAAGCAAATTCTTCGAAAAGCCATGAATCTTATGCAACAAGGTGAATTCCCATATGTATTACAGCAAGCACACCTAAAAACAATTGATAAATTTCAAAAATGCAAACTTCTCCCATTGGTTGTGGTTAGTTAGACACACCTTTTCAAATTGAATTAAATCAATTTTAACCCTTTTCTTTTCAAATAAAAAGTGTGTCTGGAAGCAAATTCAGACCAAATAAATAAGTCATTCAATCCAGAGTGGTTTGAAAAGAGGGGTTTAAATCACTTCAAATCAAATTGAAAGCCATTGTTAAGTCCTGAAAATGGAAGCATTAATATTAACTGTGAAATATATGTATATACATATCGACTTTCAAATATTTCTGCAGGTAATTATCCTTATAATTTCTATGAGTTTCACTAAAATAATAATTTCATCAATCTTTTTCACCTACTTTTCATAGAACAAAGCTGGCCAGCAGTTTTCAATAGTTTTATTTTCTTTTTCTTCATCATCGTCCTCAAGTTGTGCATCTTTTTGAGCATTCATTTTTTTATATTTCTTCATTTGCTTTTCTTTCCGTTTCTTGTCATCTTCTATTTCTTCATCATCCAAACTTTCAATATCGGATAGATTTCCGGAACCTTGTTTTACTTCTGTAATTTCTTCTTTTTCTTCTGTTGCATCTTGTGTTTCTTCTGTTGCTTCTTTCTTCTTCATTCCACCCAATAGGGCTGCAAGGCGATTCTTTTTAGGGGCTCCTTTGGTTTCTGAAACCTAGATTTAAAAAAAATTCTTCAAACTAAACTAAGGAATCTAAAGCTGAGAAATAAAACCTGTTGAATTTGTCCTGAATTAAAAAAGCATGTAGAATGATTGGTACTAAAATAATCAAAATTAACAACAATACAAAGAAAAATTCATAAAAATTCATGTCTTACATCTGTAGCCCCAATTGAATTGCTCTGGGTTTCGTTATTTTTTTCTTCAATTCCATTCTGATCCTTTCCAGTTTCATCCTTTTCAGTGATTGTCTTCATTTCAATACTTTCTTTGTTTTTTTCTGAATCTATTTTAAAAAAAAATCAGATAATGCTTGATTTCTACTCAGAAAAAAACACCCAGCCTTTGTTAAATGAAAGAAATCCCTCTTCTTCTATATTGCAGTTCTAAATTCTCAATAGAACTTTGTATATTACTTCGATAATAATTCATACCTATCTGCCCTTCTTCTGCCTCTTTTAGTTCTCTTTCTTTTTCTTTTTTAGCAATTTCCAGCAACACTGACGCCAGGCCACTCCTTTTCTTTGACTCTCCTTTCTTGGATGGTTCCACTGCATTTTTAGGTTTAAAGAGCCCCTTTAATTTCTTCCATCCTCTCTTCATTTTTGAATCTTCTTTAGTTTCCTTAGTTTTTTTAGTTGCATCAGTAGCAAAAGAATTGATAAGCAAAGCCAAAAACAAATTCAGTACCTAAGAGATAAAAAGGACAATGTCATTTATAAATCATTCAAAAATGTCCATAATCGAGTTTTAACACAAAAATGCCAGTAAAAATCTAAAACATATAGAGAAAAAAAGACCCATGAAGATATCAAATAAAACATTTCTTGCAAAAAGCATGTCTTTATCAGTGTAGAAGTATATAAAGGCATTTTGACACTTTGAATGTAACGTTATCTATTTGATATTCATCGATTCCTTAATCATTTTTATTCTTATTTTGTATCTGATAACATTATTTACCATATAATTTCCAACGACAAGAGTTGGCAAAAATACAATCATGCAAAGCTCTCCTTCAGCTCTCATGCAATCCCAAAGAGGCTCAATCCATTCTCCACATAAAACTCGGAAAATCAGTATGAATGCATGGAAGAAATCGTTGAAATTCCACCTAAGATTTAAAAAAAGAGAAAGAATATGAATACATATTAGAGAGAACATATCAAAAGCATTTCAATAAAAAAGTATTTGACTTCAGATTAATACAAGTCCGTCCCACACAAAAACCCTTATAGTAACTTGCTGACAATTATACATTTAGTGATCAAGGTCTTGGGATCAAGAGTAGGTAAACATTGAACATTTTAAGATTTTTTATGTTAAAATACCAATTCATTGAAGTTGTTAAATTTTACCTTGGTACTGGGTCAGGTGCAAACTTTTCTGGTGTGTAGGCCGTACTGAAGAGTTGCATACCAATCACAGTGAAGATGAAGAGAATGATGATAAAGATAAAAGTCAGATTTCCTAAAGCTCCCATCGTGTTCATGATAATGGTGATAATATTTCTCATACTGGACCATGTCTGTGCCAACTTAAAAACTCTCAACAAACGCAGCTGAAAATAAAATTAATGAAAATTTAGATTCAATCCTCATATTCATATTTTCATCTCATAATTTTTACCAAAAACATTTTAGCAAGGCAATATTGTAAACAACTCCATGCCTTTTATAAGTTTGCCTAAACAAACCACACCAAAATGCAATATTCGGTAAAAATTAATACCATAGGTTTGATTTGAAAGAGTTCCGACAACAATATAAGCCAATCTCCCTTCCCAAAGATCTCAATGCTGCCACCTTATGGTTAACTACTTTTAATACCATTCATTTTAATCGTACTAAAGGCTGATGTGTTCTTAAACCTAAGCTATCTTTTCATTTCTAGCCACTTTTTTTTCAATCTCACTTACCAGTCTAAATGCCCGGAAGACACCCAATCCATCAATTTTGTCAAATCCTATATCAATTAGACTCACAATGACAATGATGAAATCAAAGATATTCCAACCACTTTTGAAGTAATGTTTACTCAAACCCAGCAGCTTCAAGATGCATTCAACCACAAAAATGCCAGTAAAAATCTAAAACAGAGAAAAAAAGACGCATAAAGATATTGATAAATCATTATAAAGAACATGTATAGCTTTATAAGATTAAACTGTTTTTTCACAAAAACAATTTATTTCCTGCCGACGAAAGTCTAGAGAAGAAAATCATTGCTTCAGTCATATCAATGGTGTCTTTTGTCGAGTATATTTTACAAACTATCAAATTCATACCGAAAATCATTACTATACAACAGGTATCATAGCATATATCATACCAAGAAGTGCCAGTGACTTACATAATTGAACACTTTGAGAACCAAGCCATAGGTCTCAGACATTCCATGGTATTCTGCAGCCATTGTGATGACATTGAGTAAGATACAAGATGTGATGAACATTTCAAAGATTAGATCAGACACAATGCTATATAACTTGTTTTGAAATCTCAGCCAAGGAATGTAACAACAGCAGCACTTTCCACAACATTCACAATTACGATCCACAAGCTCATCTTCATCCTCATCTATAAAAAAGAAAACAAATAAACTTCATTTGAAATTTGGGCAAAAAAACAAAACAATGATTTTAGACTAAAGAAGCCCTCTATATCTAAAGGCATAATGCTTGTAAACATTCAATTTTCAAGGTTTAATTGCAAAAACTTACCATTTCTACCTGTAAATCATTTTTATTTTACCTCTTCAACAACAGAAATATTTAATCTTTTTGAAAATGAACTAAGAAATATTTCATGAAAAAAGTGATCATTTTCTTATGAATTTCTCACTTACAAAGGGTAGGAATGTTTGAAACATGCAATGAGCATTTAAAGGCAAGGTAAGTATAAGAGTTACATGCTGAAATGTTTGAAACATGCAAAATTGTTTCACTTATGACGTCAGGACAATCTATTATATACAACTTGATATCAATGATTCTCCATGCAATCACAAAAATAATAACATTTTTTTAAAAATAAAAAATACATGTTCTTAAGGGGGCATGGGGGGTTAACGTTTTTTCCCAATAACTTTTCTACTTTTTGATCAATTTTGAAAAATGATAT
>JAVSBT010204199.1:0-13459 GCA_033118115.1 Pharyngocirrus eroticus | reverse complement strand
TGCACATCAATTCGTTAACTAGCGTACTTTTTGGCACTCAGCTGTCAGACTATAATTGGCCTAACTAGTCTGCATGCCAAGTGATTGAAACATAGCAATCATTACTTAGTATCCTCTAGTTCAAGATACATGTCCCAAATGCTGTTTGATACTATAACAGACTGCTGGAAATATTGCTCTTATAATTTTGGTGATTTTTTTCTTTTTATTCCACAACCAAATTTTTAACATTAAATTGCTCATTTTGTTTACTTTCTTGACCTATTTTTGTATGACAGGTATACCGATACATGTATATGATATTAAGAAATTTATCATTTAAAAAAAGAAACCTTACTTGACATATAAACAGAATTTTGTAAGGTTCTTTACATATACATATATGATTGCTATTTCAACTACTATAGAAGTTGCTGATCCTTATACAAATGTCCTGTACAGCGTGCATGAAATTATTATGAATATGAACCAGTAATTTGATAATGAAATTAACTTTTATATTACTTTTATAGGGTGGAGTTTGTGCAATTGACCAATGAAAACAAAGCCTTGAATCTTGGCCAGGTATCTGACAATTTGTTTTGATTTTTTAGGACCACAGCACACTGATAGCAAAATTCAAACCTTTCCATAAAGAATAAACCCTATGTATTTTAGACTTAAGTGCCTTGCCAAATTTGTAAAAGCAAAAAGCTGAAGCCCATCTTACTCATTTTTAGTAATTTATTACTGTGAGTAGTTGCATGTCTCGCACAGAATTTTTATTCCATGTGGTAAAAAAATATCCAAAATTCCATTCAAATAGATTAGCGTACAATTAGATTAATTTAGGCTTGTGGATGTGGTAAACTTTTCCTGATATGATATTCTTTGATTTGTTTAGGGTTTTCCAGACTTTTCACCACCCAAGTATATAAAAGATGCCATAGTCACTGCAGTAACTAGTGATAATCCTTTAATGAATCAGTACACAAGAGGTTATGTAAGTTCAATGAAAGTTATTATATGTAAGTGTATACTGGTTGAAATTTAAATTTAAAACAATTTGCAAGATATTGTCATTGTATAAATTTGTATTTTGAATTTTCCAGGGTCATCCAAGATTGATAAATGCATTAGCAAAGACATTCTCGCCGATATTGAATAGAGATCTCGATCCAATGACAGAAATCTTAGTGACAGTAGGGGCTTATGGGTCACTGTTTGCCGCTGTACAGGGGCTTATAAATCCAGGAGATGAGGTACAGTAGTTTAAGTTGAGTGATAGTAGTAGTCACTAGTTGCTTTTCTAGTCACAATTTTGTAGAGATATTGTTTATGTAAGAATCTTAGCTGCATTTTATTATTATATTTATTAATTGGGAGGATTAGTAAAATTGTTTTGACAATAACTACATGCTGAAAAAAAAATCCAGACAAAATGGCATGAAATTGATCAAAGATACATGTATTGCTTTTCCTAAAAGTGATATTATTAATAGTGATGATGATGATAATTACAATTTTATATCATCCATTTTTTTTTCTTTTACTTTTACTTTTTTATTTTCTTCTTATTGGCAACAGATGGTTTGGGTGCCACAAAAATTAATCAAAAAAGAATTTTGATGTATAAATGGATCAAAAGAGTGCTTTCTTTGCTACATTATCCACATTCCAGGCCACAGCATGTGCATTATAGTTGTGTATACATGTTACAAGGCTTGATGGGTGCATTTAGGGTCAAAAGTACAATCCAATCTTTCTGAAATAAACAGAAAACATGCCCAACAGCACATCTTTTAAAGCTAGTTTTATTGACTATTTTTTTTAATATTCATTATCTTAATACTTGTATA
The DNA here is from genome assembly GCA_033118115.1 of Pharyngocirrus eroticus. NCBI lineage: Eukaryota > Metazoa > Annelida > Polychaeta > Saccocirridae > Pharyngocirrus > Pharyngocirrus eroticus. The sequence continues at coordinate 11,621 of JAVSBT010204199.1, read as the reverse complement.
ATATGTTGTCATTTATTTGAGTGTTTCTCTTGCAATGTTAGCAGAAAACAAAAACAAACACCAACATTTCTTTGTGTACAAAAATATAGGTCATGAATGATTTTGATGGGGGAGGTCACACCAAATATTTTGCTGAAAATGTTTAGGATGATATAATGAATCATACACCAAAGAGAAAAAAGAGTAATTCAAAAGGGTGTTGTAGTAATAAAAATCATCTAATGATGAAATCAATAAATGCAGACATGGCCAGAATTGATTCATAGTTGGAGACTGAATGTAACTTGCTATAACAGTTTGTCTCAAATAACAGTGAGCACCAGATATATTTTTTTTTGGCTGCAAATTTGCTTTGAGAGTGAGTAGTTGATGAGCATTTTTTAGATTATTCTTTTTCATTACAATTTTTTTTTAGTTGTACTATCTGCTCTATCAAAACTTCGAAAGGAGTTGACATCTGGTGGACAAAGAAAAACTCTGAATTAACAAGAATTTATCATTCTGTATATTGTTGAAAAAACAAGATTGCACCTCAAACAAGTGTTTATTTTGAATGCCTTTATCCAAACGATACAATCAAATCTAGTTTATCTGTATGTAACATATTAGTAAGATTGCTTTTGATCAAGTGGAGAAAAATCTAAGTTTAAGGGAATATTATAGTTGTTTCAACCATATGGCAAATAGAGGGATTGTTACTCAACTCAAGCAATATGGATTTCATTCTGTTCAGAATTTTCTATGAAAAGAACGGCCTGACTGCATTTTGGTGGTAGATATGAATGCTTGATTGCCCTGTATTGTTTGAAGCAGGTGTCTATTTTTTTATGGCTCAGTGTCAACTATCCACACAAAACTTTCTGCAATAAACAATGAATGGCTCAAATTCAAGCAAGATGGTCATTCCATTGAAGAGTAAAGAGTTGTTGTTAACTTCTTCAGATTGCTTGCCATGTAATCTACCTTTTGTTGGAAAAAATGTTGTTGTTGAGAAGCACAACAACACACCCAGAAAACAAGCAGTTCAAAATAAAAATATGCTTAATTGTTTCACATTGATGTATTTGATATTTTTTTTCATATAGTAGGGCAAGTTTTGTGATATTGCAAAATGGACAAATATATAAAGTAGCCCTGAAATATATAAGCTTATCAAAAAGGGAAAGCCATAAAACAAAAACAAAAAAGGAAAAAAATATGTAGTTATTTTTTCTTGTCATGTTCTTTTCTTCTCCTTTTCTTACCAGGCCATCATTATAGAACCTTTCTTTGATTGCTATGAACCTATGGTTAAAGTAGCAGGAGGAACACCAGTCTTTGTGCCACTGAGACCAGTAAGTGCATTGTGTGTACTTATTGCAATACATGAAGAGAACTAAATAGCTGTGATAGAAAAATCAATTTAAAGTCCCTAGGCTATAAATCAATTATTTTGTCATGAAGTACTCATTAATATCACCGAGCCAAATTTGAGCTGGGAGAATATAATGGAGATTTGAATTGGAAGCCTTTTCAGTAACATTTTCTTGTATTGATTGAATTATTAAATATGATCATTGGTGTATATATGCTCATACATAATGTATTGATTGTATTCCCATAAAAGTGATAAAACAAATGCATATTAGATATTTTCCTTTTTTTTTTGCTTTTCCCTTTGAAATAGACAAAGTCATCAGGAGAGTTATCAAGTGCAGACTGGAAACTTGACCCAGAAGAACTTGCCAGCAAATTCACAAGCAAAACAAAAGCCATATTCTTTAATAATCCAAATAATCCAGTTGGAAAGGTGTGTTGCAAAAACAAAATATTTTGAGATTTATATGTTTGATGAAAGACATTGGGGAAATTAATGTTTGACAAATATGTCTTGTTATTATGAGTTGAAAATGAAAAAGAGGATTGAATGAATTAAAGACACACAAACAATTGTTTGCCTGTTCTTTGCACAGGAAAAACACCTTATGCTTTTCAGATAATTTAAAAACAAAATCAATCCTTAAATTTAATTGACAGAGTTTTGTCTGAAACGTGGCATAGTTTGCCACAATAATATCCTTGCATGTCAGATATGAAAAAGAAAACACATTTTAGTAATATATCATATCCCTCCTTTCTAACAGAAAATGATAACGAGTTACTATCAAATGTAATTTCTATCCTTTTTAATGATTTGTTTATTTTTTCTGGTCTCAAAAGGTGTACAGTCTTGAAGAACTTACAATGGTAGCTGATCTTTGTAAAAAACATGATGTGATAGTTTTTGCTGATGAAGTCTATGAATGGTTGATATATTCTGGGAATAAACATATCAAAATAGGTACAGTTTCATTACTACCCAAGTACTTTTGATCATAAAAGAAAAAGATATACTTTTTAAAAAATGCATTTGTAAATTGGTTGGCCTCTGAAAGACCATTTTTTTCATGATATAGTGATGATTTATTTACTTCTTTTATCTCCAAATATTTCTGACTAGTTCTAAGTTACTTTTGGATTAAAACTTGTCATGTTCCAAAACAAAATTATCATGGTATGCTTATACCTCCAAGAAAAAGCCTACCTTTGAGAAGAAGGATTAAAGTTAAATCATAAACATATGATTTTTTAATTCTAGCCACACTGCCTGGAATGTGGGAAAGAACTATTACAATGGGGAGTGCCGGAAAAACATTCAGTGTGACAGGATGGAAACTAGGCTGGTCTATTGGCCCAAAGAATTTAATCCGTGCACTCCAAACTGTACATCAAAACTGTGTTTATACCTGCCCAACTCCAATACAGGTAGATTACATGTCACTCTCATTCATTTCATCTCTTACCTGATCAAGCTTGAAATTTAAGATCTTATATTTATATATTAAACTGGTTTACGATTTGAATATCATCAGTAGTATCCTGTCCTTTTGACTCGCTCTCCTCACCTTTATTTTGTAGGAGGCTGTAGCAATAGGCTTTGAAACAGAACTAAAAAGGATAGGGAAACCCGAATGTTATTATAATGAATTACCTGCAGAATTACAACCAAAAAGAGATAAAATGTCTGCCTTTCTAAAAGAGGTAGGCATGGTGCCTACTATTCCAGAAGGAGGGTATTTCATGCTCGCAGACTTTTCAAAAATTAGTAAGTAAAAGTAGCTAAGGATAGGTCATTATCATGCCTCTATTCTAATTTTCCTACATCTTTTATTATAAACTTTCTGCCTATGAAAATATATATAAAAGTTTTTATTTGAAAACGTTGAATTAACTCTTGCAGTTTTAAAGATGTTGAAAAACAAAATCATCATCTTTGAGCATATTTATATAATTGAGAGGATGATTTGGATAGTCTATATTTTTTTTCTACAGAAAGTTACAGCTGTTTAAAGTGATCAAAATAGAGTAAAAATAGATAGTTTTTCAGAAATGCCTATTTTTACAGCTACTTTCGTCAATTTAAAGTCATAACCTTTTTTAGTAAAGAGATATAGGCAGTCTAAATCATAGAATTAAAGGTATGAATCTGCTCTAGATGATGAAGACGATAATATTTAATTTTTTATCTATTATATAGATGTCAAAATTGATGATAGTTCAGATGACAGTAAAGACTATAAATTTGTGAAATGGTTGACAAGAACTAAGGTAAGATGATATAAATTATATAACAGGGGGAAGAGTGGCGTATTACAACTTTATAAACATTCATTTTCTATATTTACTTGTAGATACAATTTTTTTTCATAGCCATCATATTCTATTCCCTAGAAACTAGCTGGAATCCCACCCAGTGCATTTTATGGTAAGGAACATAAACACTTGGCACAGAATTTGATTAGGTTCTGTTTTATAAAGGTAAGTAGTCGATCACTATTTAAATTTAAATTATTACCATGCACAATATTCATAAGATAAATGAGATTTATTACATCTGAAGTAAAAATGACAGATTAACAAAGATTAAGTATATATTTTTGTTTTTATAATTTAGGAGGATGAAACTCTTGAAAAGGCATCTCGTATAATGAAAGAATGGGCTGCAGATCTATAAGGATATGACTAGAACAACCTAGGGACATACTTGTCCTCTTTTATGAATATCAGTAAGACATTTGTAGGATAAAGTATTGAAGTGTACATTAATTCTCTAATGTAGATATGAAAGACTAATAAATGAATGTAAATTGGTCAAAACTGTTATTCAATCAGTATTTGTTTTACTTTGGATACTGTCAATAAGGCTGTGGACAATTTTGAAATGTATGAATGAATGTAAGCCAAATGAAATAAAGATAAGGAAAGATCATTGATCTTTTTTCTGAAAATTGTTTTTGCAATGTGTTCTAGTTTAAGTACATATTCACCAAGTAACCACTGTTTAAGAAAAACTATTCTGAAAAAAGTAATATTCATTTATTTTTCATGGAAAAGTCGTCATGGAAATGACGCCTTACAAAGGCAATAAAATATAAAACACTATTGACTAATTCTTGACTCCATATTTAAGTGAATAGTTTTCATATGTGTTGCTTGGAAGTGCACTCAATGTTTTGAACAATTTTATATGTCTCTCTTAGTCATCATCCTTATCTAAATTTCCAAAAACTTCACTTGGAATTGATTGCTTTTGTAGCTGAACTTCTGCAAGAAGAAGAAGAGAAGACAAAATTATTATGTGTATTACCAGTTCAAATTAGTAAACAACTAAACATACATGCATAATCAAAGGGGACTTGTTCCTAACTATCATTTATTCAAATGAAGAGTATCACCAGCTGTTTTAAAATGTTACTCAATTGAGAGATACAGAGATTTGGGAAAAGTCTAGGGTTAACCAACCTTCAATTTCTGCTTCTTCATCACTTTCCCCATCACTGTCAATATTAATTTCTTCTGGGTTGTTGGTCTTTGTTAGTTCCCCAAGCTCCTCTTGTGTGTTATCACTCCTATTGAATACAATGGAATAAATTATAGGACCACACTTTTACAAATGGCTTTAATGCATCACTAAGTATTACTTCAATATTATATATTTCTTAAATCTCATATTATGAGTTCTAGTGGTGAGAACTTTTTAAAATTAAAATTTTGTTCGACTAATCTTAGATATGAAGGCTAAACATCGCACTTTTATATGAAAGACAAATGTTAGAATTCCACAATATCTATACCTGACAAAAAGTATTCCTTTATCTGGTTTGGGCTGATCTTTGAGGGATTCTTCTGCAAGTTGTCTTGCTCTTTCCTCCAGTTTCTGCATCTCGTCCTTGTTATCTTCTACAAAAACAACAAAACCCATGCAATTTTACAATATCCCACAGAAATATATATATAGCATCCTTCAGTCTAGTTGACTATGGAGCGCCTGTAGAGGTCAATGTCGAACATAGAAATATAAACTATGTTTATTTCTATGCTTCAAACTAAGAAGTTACAAGATATCACTAAAAAAATCTGCTCTATTTGTTCATTCAGGGATACCAACTCTTCAAATTTCAACAAGATAATGTTTAAAAAATTCAAAAAATTCTCAGATTTTTTTGACATATTATGAAGCAGCATGTAAATTTTCTTATAAAACCAAGAACTTTAGAGATCAACAGTCTTGACTTGTCATGTTTATTAAGAGAATTCATACCTTCCATAGATTGTTGGTTAGACTGAGCTGCCAACATTTGGGCGGACATGAAATTGACTTGTGTGTTGTATACAGCTTGTACACTTCTTTTGATTCTCAACATCTCTCTCACAGTGTCTTCATTCCCATGTTTAATTTCAAAGTCTTTCCAAGTTTGCCAGAATGTAGCTGTTTGCTATCATAGTAATAGAGAAAGGTATAAAATCATAACAGTATTTAGGTCCTCCTATGAACAATTTTCTAATCTGACAAAGCTATCGTATTCAAAGATTGCCCCAAAACATAATTATGCACAAAGTCTCGCATATAAGATCATAGTGAGATTAGACTTACCCTTGGATCACATATTTGAGAACAGTGAGCATAAACAGCTCTTGCTCTATCGATCTCACCAAGTTTTCTTTCCAGATCGGCAAAACGTAAACAGATTTCCCTAGAAACAAAAGGAAAAGATTTATAAAAAAACACCAATGATATGATAATAAAATATGAAATTATGTCTGTTGATCTCTGTACATGACAATTATAAAAATATTACCTTGCATGGTGATCTGGCAATACTTCAATAGCCTTCTCGTAGATACTTCTAGTATGAGTCACACCATAGATTTCTGCTGCTCGCTTGATATAAATGTTGAACATCTAAAAACGGAAATATCAAAGTTTAAATCTTAGAAATTAGATAGAATCAGTGTATATTACATGAAACAGTTAATTCGACAATCACATAATTCATACCAGAATATGTCTTAGATCACTGATTGAGAGTAATGGTAAAGTGCAATCAAGGATATTTAACATACATGATTGTCAATCAAGTATGTCTCAATCTTAAAAATCAATGATTTCTCTATAATTGGAAAAAACACAGACATTATAAGGAAACCTTGAGAAATTACCATACAATGATTTTTTTAACTGATGGGGAATGTGTGATATTTCAAAAGTGTAAGCGCGGCCCATCCAGTCATTGAGGACATTTTTTTTTACAATGTTCTTACCTCATTTTGTTCTTCTGGCAGGACAGCTCTTGTAGCTCTGTCATACACTGCCATGGCATGTCTGGCTAACCCATGCTCTTCTTCTAATTTGGCATACAACAGATAGAGGGCTAAAAAGGAGAACAAAATTATACCATTATTACTTTATAAATTCTTCTAAACCAGTCATTTCTATCGTACCTCAGAAACTATCATTTTCAACTCTTTGTAGGCTATGTGCAATGTACCAGTGAACATAGCTTAGCTCTGTCAAAAATATCAAATAAATCTTTTTTATCAATAAGCGGTGTTCCAAGTGAATTATGTTCATTTCCTGTGCTATAGCTTACCTTTAGCATATTTTGGGGGACACCCATCTAGACATTGTTCAAACAAATCCCTTGCTCTTTCAAGTTTGCTTCCACCCTAATGCAACAAAAAAGCATTCATAAAATGAACAAATTTACAATTCTTTGTATCAGTTCAATCACTGATTGAGGCAATTAAAAGAAAAATGCAAAAGTTAGAATTGATTCATAATTACTTACATAACGTTCAATGAATTTTGATAGATATGTATTCCATATATCATAAACATTTGGCCATTTGAATAAAGCAATTCCCTTTTCATATCCCTGGAATTAAAAAACAAGATTAGATTATTAGAATGACAAAATGGGACTGTACGACAATGTTTTTGCCTGCATGTTACAGATCTAGCAAAGTTCTTCATAAAGAAATAAAACAACTTCAATCTTCACATACAGGCTGAAAATTATTTTAAACCTATACAGCACAAATTCTTTAAAAAAAATTGTGCTACTTATTTCTTATGTGGTGTAATAGAGGAAAACAATTTGTTGACATTTATGACACTTGTCCTTCTTTATGTGACAACTAAAACAAATTGTATCCCTACCTTAAATGCTTCTTCAAAATAGTTGTTTTCTTCTAAAAACATCCCATAATTAATGATGATTTGTGGAGTAGCAATTCTTAGATCTATTATCCTATCGTATACAGCTTTACAACTTTTGAAAGTCCCAAAACTTTCTTCCAAATCAGCATACATAGACCAGACTTTGAGAGATTTGTAGACACGGTTTTGCACTGTTTCTGTCTGAAGATAATGAATCAAAAACAAAAATTATCAAAAGGATTTACATAAAACAAAAATGACATCTATAAAAGGAAATTCAGTAATACTGGTGGCCAAAAAGGCATTGCTATAGTTTTTATTTATAACTATTTTACAGTAATTTTTACCTCATCATGATAGGCCACCTTTCTGGGTGGTGGTGCTGTAGCTTTTTGCATTAGTTTCAAAGCTTGTTCATAATTTCTGAGGGGAAAAAATGAAAGAGAATTATTGCAATTATTCATTCAATTATTCATATCTCTCAATGTAAAAAGTTTTTGCATCATTAAATGAACAACCAATAAAATAAAGAACAGGCAAATATCACAGACTTACTCATGTCTTATTTCCATTTCTGCCCATTCACACCAAACTGAGGCTAGATCATCTACATGTTTGTAAGGTACATTTGTGCCTTTATCAAAAATGATCCTTGCCTAAAGTAAAAAGCAAAATATACAATTAAAGAGGTCCTTTAAATGAAGTAATGATATGCAAAATATTACTATAGCATAACAAAATATGAATATATTCTTTGTCTAAAATATTACAACATTTTCATTTGCTGAAAATCTGCATGAATGAATTACATTCAAGAGACACAAAATGGCACACTTTGTTTATTAAAATTATTCCTGTGAATAACACACGAAAAAAAATCAACTTATTCATTAAGACAAACTTACATCCTCAATCTGTCCAGCCTCTTCATAAAATTTTGCAAATGCAACCCACAGAGTATGCAATTTCCCAGTTGCAAGTTTGGGATCAATAGTTTGGACAGCTTCAGTAAAAGTATTGATAATCTGAATGAAATTGTACAGAAAGACATATTTATAACAAGAAATTAGTTTACTTTGAATTAAGCTGAAGTATCCAGGCAGTAAATAGTGCAGGTGAATCACAGCTATAGCATGTATAAGGCCACATTTTCACAAAAAAGAACAAAATACCCTATATCTGGGATGATATAAATGACAAAGCAGCAGTAGTGTAATCACATTTGTCGATATTACAGTTGTAACTAAAATTTAAAATTCATTTTGTTAGCATTATTGATGAATGATGATAATAATACACAATAAAAATGACATCATATTTTCACAAGGCTGAGGAAAAGAGTACTGACTTCTCTGGGTTTTCCTTCATACAATGAAACTCTTTTGTGCCATTCATGAACATTGTGTGGATTTTGTCTCAACAGGACACTGTTCAGAAGCAGCGGACGTCTGTCCATTAGGTTTTCTAGAAGTGCCAAACGAATTTCAAGCTCCAGATCATCTAAAATGATAAAATATTGAATGAAAGAAATTAAAATAACTACACAATTGATATGATCATCAATTTGGAGATTGGTGTTTTAGTTTTCAAAAATATGGAGAGGAGGAAAGTTGGTTGATAAGATTACAAGCTTAATTTCAAAGATTAATTTTCTAAAAGTTTAATTTTATTCTTTTCTCATATTTGTAAAAAAAAGTTATTTTACCATCTTCTGTTGGTCCATTTTCAGCAGTTGCTTCCATTTTTGCACTTATAACACCTTCTTCAAATTGAGCATATGCATCAAATACTTGAGTGAAATCTCTGACTGTAACTACAGTCTGGATAGCCTCTTCATAGATGTCTCTGGCCTGTTTTGGAAAATATATTTTTTTTCGTCACCATATGTATGGAATGGAAGATGTATTTTACAAATTTAACCACATCAAATATAGATCTCCATTATTAGGAGTGTGATCCATCTATTTAAAATGAATCAAATAAAACATTAATTTATTCTTCCTTTCTTTTTTTTGTAATTTGTAATTGTTGTGGATAATTTTGAAATATAAAGTTATTTCCACACACCATAAATAAATGTATTTTCTAACCTTTTCAAAATGTCCACTTCTGATATAATAATCTGCCAAAGAATTCCATAATAGCCCTACTTGATCTGAATATCGTTTGATTCCTTGGCGAATAATGGGTTCTACCTTTAAGGACTTCACTTTATCTGGATTCTTGGAAATCATTTCACATAATTCTGTCCAAAGCTATATAAACAGAAGGAAATTAGAAAAACAGTAATATTCAATAACTGTGTATTGTTAATGTATCACATTGTATGAAAGATGTTATTTTCACATAACTGAACAACATGTCTTTTTTGTTAGAATTATTTCTGTTATCTTGCAAAAAAATTATTTTCCTACATTATCCTAGTCATAGCCATTTATTCATACCTGATGTTTAGATTTTTTCTTTTTGGAAACAAATGTTTCATCATTTATGATGTGAGCCAATTTTTGAGCTGCTTCATCCAATTTATCAATATGTACCAAGTATTCGATATATTCTTCTGCACTTTCAGGTTGAAGCTGAAAAAAAGGAATGAGAAACAAATGTATATTAATTAATTTATGAGATGGTTCTGGTTTGATAAACTATCAATCTTTCAAAGCAAAAGTTCTAGCATGAGTGCATGGAAATACAAACTGCAAATAATGTCTGAAAGCTTTACATCGAGACTTGATAATTACTTGGATAGAAATAATTGAAGAAAAATAATTGGGGATGCAATCATATATAATAATGTATATAAAACAAATTGACTTACCTTAAGATATCTTCTGAATACTCTAACTGCTGTCTCATGAAGAGGATATAACTTGACAAATTTAATGTACAATGGCCAGATACGATGATGTTGTGTAATGGGGAGAGCTCTAAGTGCTCTGTCAAAGGTCCTTCTTGTTCGAGTGATCTTTGCCTGGTCCATTAATAGCTGGCAGTAATCCAACCAGATCCTTGGCATCTGAGACAGGAAAAGTAAATAATAAATTAATTGACATGCAGGTACTGTATGTCATTACTCTCAAGTCTTTTTCAATAATTCTAAAAGTCCTAGAAGAGGATAATTTATCTCAGAATTCTTTACGACCTTTGTTATTTTCCTTACTAACCTAATTCATTTAAAAAAAAAAAATTACTAAAGAGATAATTAGTGTCAGACCATATTCAATTCCTATGGGGTCTCAAAGACTAATTCATACATAGTTAATTCACAGTCAACAACATAGAAAAGATTCTCATTAAGTGTTTTTCTCAGAGTTATTTTATACCTTATGCATGAAGACAAGTGACCTTTCATAAGCATTATTGACTTCATCATAGCTTGGATCAGTAATACATCTTCCTTTGATCTGCTTTCTTCTTAGTCTTAAGTAAACGTACCATAGCTTATAGCTTCACATGAAAAAGATATAAATTTTCATTTTCAGTATTGTACAAAACCAAAACAAAGGAATTCATTCCACTAAAAGAACCTTATTACAGAAAATATGTGTTCATAGTACAGTCAAACATATTTTCTATCATTACAATCAAATAATACTGAATTATTTTATCACTGAGGGTAGTTATCAAATGGAATCTTTATAGTCATCTGGAAAACATAATATAAAATATCAATTTTTCATTTTGATGTGATATTTCTCCAGCAAATTTATATTGCTTTTGTCACATTCATTTAATCACTGACTGCATCATTTGAATTTGATTTTTTCTGATAACAATCACGAATATTAATCCCTGAAGCTATTAGTTCTATCCTTGCTACTAAGGATCGTCATCTTGGACAAAAAAAATACATTCATAAAAAGTGCATTCTTAAAAAATCATTCATACAATACATGGGTATGACAAAATGTCAGTTACATTGTCTAGATGTTTAAAGGGTATAATTTATACACAGATATATTTAGAAAAACCTTTTATATGACTTTTAAAACCATTGGTTAACAATTACATACCTTCCTGGCAGTTCTTTCAGTGCCCTTTCGTATACCATATTAACTGCATTCCTTGGCGCATTTTTTTTGTGTTCTATGTACCTTAGCCA
>JAVSBT010203977.1:0-10365 GCA_033118115.1 Pharyngocirrus eroticus | reverse complement strand
ATGTACCTGGATCTATAGGTTATAGAGTTCTGTATTGACCATGCTTGTACTTGTGGTTGGCATGGCCTTCCTTAGTTAAAGAAACTAGGTAAGGAATCCATAGCATATTGAAAGGGTAGCTAGTCCAGTGCAATCATTCTGATGCTACTGATGAAACATCGACAAACTATGTCCAATTTGGACTAGGGTGCATCACAGACCCAGTGTGGTAGCCCTTCCCCCTTTTTGAGTAAATTTTGATTATTTTCATTGCTCTCATGTCGAGAGTATATGGAGTGGTTAAGGATCAATAATTAATTGTAAGTTAATGCATCCTTGTCATCTATAAAAAGAGGCTGGGTCCTCTTGATTCTTTAGTGAAAATGCCACGAAAATCATTATAATTATATAAAGCAACAAAGCCACTCCGAATGGGTTCATTTTTGATTTTTTTTGCAAATTTTTGTTGTTTACTACAACATCTTCAGGCAATAATTAAAAATGGGCCTCATTTTTTTGTCATAGTAGGGAGGTGGTCCTTTAACTTAGACTTTGAGTTTAAAGATGAACACTTTATCAATGTTCACTGATTTTTTATAATTTCAAAGATGTCTGCCTGTTGGGGACATCCTTTGTGTTCGACAGCAATTTTGAAAGCACAAAGGGAGGGTTTTAAAAGATCTATAACCTTAGAAGATTTATTGACATATAACGAAAAGTCATGCTAAGCCTCTGTGCTATGAATGTGTTTAAGCCATGAAGAATATGCCTGGAGTTAAACAGTTTGACACTGTGTTCATTAAAGATACCCCCAAATGAAGGAAATTTAATTCGATATTACAAAGAAGCTACACAAGGTATCATGGTTTCAGATGTCTTTAAATAGCAATGCCTTCCCTCTTGATTTTGTTCTTCACAGTATTTTTTTTTATCTCCTTGACCACATCAATTGATATTTGTCATGTAGGCTTTATGGAAAATATGTTCTTTAAAGACGCCCCTTATTAAGTTCTTCCCCTGTTTTCCACTGGTTTCAAGGTGATTATCCTATTCATACCATAGGATACAGTTATTTTTGTAAAATATGAAATAATGAAGATGTTGGAGGTATGTTTAAAGGAAACTGCATGTAAGACATTTGATGAAAACAAAAATACTTCATAGAAATATATCTATTTGAAAAACTTTTTTATGATATGACATTTAAAGCTTACCATCAGCCATAACCTTGAAGTGTCATCTTTTGTAGATTTTTTTTTGAAGCATTGTTGTCATTATTTACAATTTTGCTGTCCTGTTAATTTTTATGCAATATTTGGAAATAAATCATTTTTTAAAATCATATTGTCTAACATTAATGTTTGGAATAAGTGCATAACATAAGCAGTCCAAGAATATCTAGGAGCACAAGGGGAATGCACCCCTCCACCCATATGTTGTAGTTAAGAGAGTTAAAAATACACTCTGGTCATGTTGAAAAGAGTTATTTCAAGTTATCCCCCCTCCTTATGTTTGTGTTTTCTTCTTACTTTTGATATGAAATTGTGCCTGAGGCCCATTATACAGTATATCTTTTATCAGAAGAGTAACAACAAAAAATCAACTTTCAGGAAGTACATAGTTTGTTAGGAGTGCCAACAAAGACAAAACATACCTGTAAGAATGAACATGTAACATACATGAATTGTATCAATGCCATAAAATAATGATTTAATGATTCAGTAACCAACTCATATATAAGCTACAATACTGTATTTTTTATCCCTTCTCCTTTTCCTTTTCTTAAAGTTCTGTTGTTGATTTAAATGATGTATCAACCAAAACCCAGCGCAATGATCTTGATGTGAGCATTGATCTTGCCATAATGAAGGGAGATGGGATTACCCAGCAGCAAGGTCCCATCAACCTGGGTGAAAACTGTACCCTCAAGGCTACTCTGACTCAGACAGATGGTAAGATACCATAATTATGCATAATTTAATTTATTCAAAACTTTATTCTCAGAGCATGTATTCATTTATATTTCCAAACATCCTGCTGTCTCCTTTTCGACCCCCCCCCTTTTTTCATTAAATTTATATAATTGTTGTGGTTCTTTTTAGCAAAGATCAATATCTAATTTCATGTAACAAAGGGCTTTGTCTTACATTACATAAAGTTATAAGAAAAAATATCAAATTCCCAAATACCCTGCTGTCTCTGAAAATGGCTAAATAAATGTATATGAATTCTTATCTATTTTATTCCATTCATAGTAATTAGGGTGTTTGTTTTAGCTAAAATTCATTATTAAAATTTAGGTTACAAAGGGGTTCGCCTTATCAAGTGCAAGGCTAAACCCAGCTCTCGCTCTAACGTGTATGTAGAGCTTATCGATGCAGATGGGTAAGTGGCTAACATTTAAAGTGCATTTTTAAAGAAATAAACCTGTAATAGTCGTAAATTACTTTGTGAAGATAATTTCACCCTTGAATGGTTAAAAGCTTTCAAAAGAATACCACAATAGCATTAAGCAAGCTCTAGCAGATAAATTCAGCGATGACTTCAGAATAGTCAAAACTAAGCTATTGAAATTCAAAAGTGAAGTAAGCAGTAATTTTTAACCAGGTCAAAGTTATGATAATCAATGATAATCACTAGTTGTAATGTGCAAATTTGCCTAACTAACAATTCATGTGTCTTCAAAGGTCCTTTCTTTTCTTCAACAGCTGCGTATCTGAAAACAATATTCTCAGAGACAATTTCAAGAGTGAAAATGCTGGATCTGTAGCTCTGACGGGATTATTTGAAGCTTTCAAATTCCTTGGCCGTGATACTGTTTACTTTGAATGCCAAGCTGTTTTATGTTCATCAGAGAATGATCCTATGTGTGCTGGGGTAAATCTCTTCAAATGATCAAATCAGCATTTAAAGATCATCTAAAGGCCAGTTTACATTGGTCGATTTCTCATTGTGCAAATTCTTAAAGCCAGAGTCATAATATTTTGGGCGACTAGACTTCAAATTCATAATCCTTTGAGAGAATTGAAGTGACTTGAAGTCAATGTGTTTACACTGACTTGAAAGTTGCTAAAGTATAAAGCTGACATGCTAATAACTCGAAAGTTATAAAAAGATTTGTCTATAGACTTCAAGTAGACAGACTCTAAAATTGCAACTGTATTGACACTGCAGACTTTAGAAATGCTTCAAATATTTGTAACAAAAAATCACTTTCAAGCAAATCAATGTATACATGCCTTTATCAAGATAAATTAATTTAGTTGAGTGAAAAGGTTACTTTAAATTGACCCACTAGATGGCAATATAATGGTTAGAATTTCACAGTTGTGAAAAATGACAGAACAATATGCGAGTACAATATGCAACTATTATTATCATAAGTTAATCAGTCAAACATATTTACTTTACCGCTAATAAATTTGGAAGTTAACTATTTAGGATGTACCTATATTATATTGGGAACACTATTTCTCAATCTAGGATTAAGATATTAAAACAGTAATTGTATTTTTTTTTAATGAGCACCAATCCCCCCTTATCAACCAAGGTTTTCATATTTTACTTCTCAGAATCATTGTCAGCCAGACACAAGAAGAAAGAGAAGAAGCACTCCGTCAGACAGTGAACAGGCTCATATTGCTACCATGATTGAAGTGCACTCCATTTTCGATGATCTGCAGCAAATTGAAGGTAATTTAACTCAATCAGAAATAGAATTATTTATAATTATAGTACCTTATTGAAACTGAGATCTTGAAACAGAAACCATACATCGTGATTCTTCTTTGGTAAGGGCTTTGAACTATCCTTTCTCTGAAAAAATGATTTTATTCCAATGCTGTGTCTACTAGCTAGCGCAGACACTGTTTGAATTATACTGAGTCTATCAATTCAAGTCCGTTCTTCTATACACTGTCCACCTCCACGCACCTAAAAGAACTTTAAGGTCATCTCATCTGCACCTCACTGTTCCCAGGACGCACTGCACAGCAGGAGATAGATTTTTTGGGGTGGTGGGACCCAAGTACTGGAATGGCATACCAAATCATTTAAAAAAAGCCACTACCATCCAGGCCTTCAAGAAAGGACCATTTATTCCAATCAAGTGCAAGCTGCAAGTTGATGTCCCTCAAACCTCACTACACATGATATTTGCCATGTAAAAATTATACAAGAATTAAAAAGTTGTTATTTTAAAATGTCGATTCAACTCATTCAGTGCTCTCGGAAGCTAGAAATCTATACTCTCATTGGTTCAAAATGTGTGGTGAAGACTTAGAAGAGTAAGAATGTAAATGATATAATCTCATTAAAAAATATGACCATGAAAAGGGAAATGGCGACAAAAAGAGTGACATTTTCAAGACATGTTGAACCTTGTTTTACCTTAGGCAGAGAAGGCATTACATGATCACATTATAAGAATTTTCAATTATTTTTCAATTAAAAATGACATTCTTCCTAGGTGTCATATACTATTCAATTAATCTGACTTTTCTATCTTCAATTAACTGGATACTTAGAAAGAGAAGTGAATAAAAAAATGTGATTTCTTATGTTATGATATTACTCGTTAGGCGATGTTATCTGACTCCACTAGATATGATTTTTAAGAGATAGATTCGTAAAATATTGATAATTTTCTTATCATATCCCTTTATTACAGCAGTATCTAGTACACAATGGGAATAATCTCTACAGTAAGGCCATTCCAAATTATTTGGTTGGTTGGTAGATTTTAAGGTACATGTATCATGAAAAATTGGGTCAGTCGGTCGAATTATCTCCATGTAAATGAGACATCAATTATTGCGTGAAGAAGCAACAAAAAATTGCAAATAAATTCAAAAACAAACCTATTTGGAGTAGCTTTTTACTTCTTAATATCAAATTGTCAGCTGGTACTGGTATTAAATGAGACATCACTCAGCCTTTTACGTAGAAAAGTAGGAAAAAAGAACGAGGTGTTCAGTATTTGAAGGAGCTAGTATGCATAAATATTGGTGTATTGTTCAAATAAGGTCTTTAAAGTTCAATATTCCTATCAGAAAATATATATTCACAAGCCTACAGAGATTTTGCTTGATGTTGTTGCCTAAATTTGACAAAAAAAAACCATTTTGATTTTTTTTTTTTAAATTATCAATCCCAAAAAATGGGTCAGTAGCATCCATAGTCATTATATTCTTCAATAGTTTATTATTTCCGGATTGCATGTAAAAGATTTACAGCTATGGGTACTGTTAAGGTCATAGATGAAAAGGGAAATCAAAATTGTATCGAACAGTCTTACAATTATACTTTACCTTGAATATTATAAATGAAACCAAAATAATTATGTGAATAGATATTGTTTAGAACAAGGCATCCTTGTGATTTTGAACTTCAAGAATGTTTCACTTTCCAGTATAGTCTTCCTGAAAACTGTGGCTTTGAAAAGAAATTAGGAAGTAAAAGAGGAAGTGTTTTCCCTCCTGAGCTAATTTTATAGTAATTATAACACCATAAAGAATAAGGTTACCAAAATATGCTGGGGATTCTTGTTTTCGGAAGAACGATTTTTTATCAACTGTATCTGCCTGTGGCTTTAAATAATAGTGTTGTTTTGTTGATATCCTAATGATTTCAAGGTCATGTAAACTAACATTAAGGCTATGGAAGCAACTCAAGGTCATCTTCTTCTTCTTCTTTTCCTTCACTCATTCATGACGTCATATCGTAATCTTCTCATCAATAATAAAATGGGCTGTTTTCCTCAAGGTCATGAAAAGTTACATTAAGGCTATGGAAGCAACTCAAGGTCATGAAAACTTGCATTAAGGCTATGGTAGCAACTTAAAACATTGATTTGTTACTAGGTCACACAGTGTGATCTGTTCAACAACCCCTTTTTTTGCCAAAATGCTTTTATTTATTGGTATTTTACTTGTGTTATAATTTCGTTTTTTGTATTTTTTTTTCAGATGACAAAGAATTTGAACAACAGCCACAAAATGCAAACCTTTATGACTGCTTCAAGCTCCCCAAGATGGCCATCACTCTTGGACTACTTACAGTCTTCTCTTTCGTCTGTTTCCTTCTTGTTGTGATTTCATGCGCCATGCTTCGTTGTTATCCAAGAGAAAATAAGACTGTATAAAAGTTTCCTCAACTGTGTGGGAAATTGGTAAAAATATGGTTTCTGTATGTGTAATATAGTTCCATGAACAAAAATAGAGCTAAATTTTATCAGTCACAAATCAATGAACTGTCCGATATGGTGAATTATAAGAGCAGAATTCTTATGTTATATCCCTTAAAGGTCTTTTTTAAAGTTCAAGTTGTTAACTTTTTGGTGAAAAACATAATTCTCAAAATTATAAGCCATTTTGTAGAGGGACTTGTTTTATTTTTCAAAATTATGTCTATAAAATTATTATTTTGAGGTATCTTTTGTAGTGAACAAAATATTAGCTCTAGGTTTTTTATTCTACTGTTCATATAAAGCCCTGTTTACATTGCCAATTCTGTAAGCTACAAAATGTCTTTTAATTAAAGCTTCTTTAAACAACTTCAAAATATGAAATGTCTTTTAGTTGTAGCTTTTTTGAAGTACTTCAAAAGACTACAGTTTAAACACAGCTGTGATTTTAAGTTCTTCTTCTTGGAGTCAATTGACATATCTTTTTATTTAGAGGTATTAACTTTCGACCTATTAACATTGCCACGGGTTTGACAGCTTTTAAAAACTTTTTAAAAACGATTGCAATTTTGTGACAATACAGACTTCAAATCACTTGATGCCATGCAATAGATTGTGTTTTTTTGTATTTAAAGTCCATATCTAAATCTTTGCTAGATAAATTGGCAATGTAAAGCAGGCCTTAAGACAGCGTCATACTTGTGTGTAAGGTCACGATTTTGCATATTGAGTAAAACCAATTACTAGGCAGATTTTTTTATAAAACTGCAACATTAAATTTCCACATGCAACTTGAGGTTTTTATATCAGATTTTTGCTATGTTTTAGGCTATGCTTCTAAGAAAATATATATGATCTTAAGAGTAATATGAAGTTAGTTTAAGGATTCCACATCTGAATTTATTTTTTTCTTGCACTTTTTTTTTGACGGTATCAAATTTTGCAGTGGCATGGTTGTAATTTTCTAGATGCGATCAAGAATAGAAGTTATTTTTTCTCTGAAAATTATGTATTTAATCTTCAATGTTATTTTTTACAACAATATGATACACAATGACATATCATTCTCAATATTTAATCTTTATTTCATTTTTTGCAACAATATGATACACACATTCTCAATATTCAACCTTTATTTTATTTTTTACAACAATATGTTACACATATTCTCAATCTTCAATTTTGCCTTTATGCAACAATATGATACACAATTTATTTTCATTATCATTAATTGGCAGCAATTTTCATCAGGACAATGTTATTTTGAGCAGAATGTGAAATGCTATAGGTTTTATATCAAATTTATACAAATTCAAAGTGACACAACATGAAAACAATGTTTCTGTCCAAATACACTGTTTTGTTAATTACAGAACTTGGATATATATACCGTATTTCAAAGCATAAGACCCACCATTTTTTATTTTTTTTTCAACTTTAAGAATAGAATTGATTCTTAAAATTATTATTTTTTAAGATTTTTTTTTCCATTATTAACCATTTTAAGTACTTTTTATTATAAGTAACCTGTAAAATAAGAATAACATTGAAATCCTCTGTACTACAGTTGAAACACCAATTGCACCAAGGGTGACCCCATTTGACATTGCTCTGAAGGCCAGTGGAGAGTTCAAAAGTGACAACATCAAATGCTGTTTTGTCTTTTATTATTTTACATACGTCTTAAATCTTTGTCATTGTCATTGGTGAAAATGTATAAGCACTTGATTTTGGCCTTCAGCAATAACTGGAACCCTTAGGGTACGTACCAATCAGATATAAAACCAATAGGTATATGCACTGAATTAAATACTATCCTATTTATCGTATTTCTTCACATTTATATCACTGCAACCTACTTTCTGTGAAGCACATTTTATTTTTTCAACAAATAAAGCAAGAAACACAATTTGCTTCATTGTTTCAGTATTCTTTGTAAGGGGGGGGGGGGGGGGGGTAACAATCCCAGATCCCTGAAAATAAAAGCCAAAATCCCTTATCCCAAAGAATCCAATGCACATTCCCAAATCTAATTTGGATTATTTTCAGAAATTAATCCTCATTCAATCCCAATTAAGTAGTGCTAACAAATTTAATAATGTAAACAGGCTTTTAGACGTTTTCCCACCAGGGTGAGATTCATCTAGTTCTTTGTCCACACCTTTATCATTGCGTATGTGTTAGAAGAACTATGACACTGTGCAACAAGCAAAGCTCACTATACAAGTCTGACATATTTTTGACATGAATCCCATTTAGAGTGCCTGTAAATGAATGTTAAACAGACTTAATCATTCAAGCTAATGTTACCTGTCTATCTGATATGATCAACAATTTTGAAAGCAAATGATTTTCTTTGTTATGAGTTATACAGTACATTTTTGTCTCACATGTAGAGCACTGGCCCATCTACTGTAGTTGTAATGCACCTCTGAGAAATTGCATTTGATTTCAGTGCAATAGAAATCACTTTTTTTGTATTTTGTATGTTCAACATTTAAAAACAAGCATTATACACTTCAAATCAATTAACCTTTGAGATAAAAAATATTTCAACATGCAGGGAGGATCTTTTTCTATCTGAGGGTTCCAAGAACCAAGACCCTTATTATCAAGATTCCATGCCATTATCAGACTTTGACGATAGGATTGCAAATAGGACATGAATAGATATCCATTGAACTTTTGGTGGATTTTTCAAAGGTTTTAGGCACCTTTGATAACGAATTAATTTCATGGACTTTTCAAGGAACCCATATGGAACTAGCATGAAAGTATAATAGATAGATTACATTTGATAAAGTAAAATCTCATTTGAAACACAGGTGCGCATTGTATTGAACCTTTCATTATTTTCATAATTGGTATTTGTGCAGCATTATTTCACAGAAATAAGTACCTAAATATGGAGACATTTGAAATGGTTTCAAGATTAACCTCTTCAGCTGAAGAGTTGATCATTTTTAAAAGTCTCACCGTACGTTTCCATTCCTGCGATCCATCAAACGTCAACATAAAAAATATAACAATATTATAGTGTCGATCTTTTTATGCAGTCTGTCATTTATGACGCTTGCACCAAAACACAAAAAAAAGTCGTAATCGTGTGACGTACCGGATGTCGGATCGCATTTATGGAAAAGTACCTTTATGGAATTATCCATGTGTGGCATCAGTAACTGTATTAGTGCTATCTTGGTAATGTGAGGGAGTACATTTACACTTCATGACTCTGATAAATGCCTTTCTGATGTCTTTACTGCTAAAAGCATAAAGAAAAGGATTTAGTGTGGAATTTAAATAGGTCAAATAAAAGGTCAGTCTATATATAGTGTCAGGAACTAAATCAGGGTTGATTGCACTCACATCAAACACAATATGGAATGGAACCCAACAAGCAAGATATGAAATGACAATGTAACTTAAAGTCACAAAGATTTTCTTTTCTCTCTCCTGACGTTTTGACCGTTGGTCGTTTTTATTTGTTCCTGTGTCTTTTTTGGAATTTGTCTGTGTAACATCTTGCTCTTGAGTTCTGCTCTTGTCCTGTGGGGGCATAAGTGTGGTTTCTGGAACCTTAATTGCTGCCACAGGCCTTTCTGGTGCAATTAGTTTGGACTGGTTTTTCATGGATTGGAACACGTGGATATAGCAATATACCATGAAGGTACAAGGAAGATGGTGTCCCACTATGGCTATGAAGACAACAAATTCTTTGTTCTTTGAAGGTTCCCAGATGCACACTCCTGGCTCTCCCCACTGTAATCTATCACTGATACAGGGTGGTAACCATATCAGAAGGACAGCAATCCTGGAAAGATAAAAATAAATTGGCATTAAAATAGTCAATTTTAGTGTATACAAGCAAGAATTCTGACTCTGCACGGGTGTTGACAAACAACTGACAATTAAATGTTCACTCAATAGAAGTAAAGTTCCTAGAACATGGGATTTACTTCAGGAAAGGAGCAACAAAAGTAATATTGCTTTGCAATTATACAAATCAAGAGTAGAAAATCTTTCTCTGTTGTGTCCTTCAAATTAAAATCTTTGCAATTTGTATGAGGGCCTTTTGAAAATCAGAAATTGTATGCTGAAAGGTTTACCCTCTAGGATATTCTTATTCTTATTATCATAATAATAATTATTATTCTTTATCTTATTATTATTATTATTATTATTATTATTATTATTATTATTAT
>JAVSBT010203755.1:0-13464 GCA_033118115.1 Pharyngocirrus eroticus | reverse complement strand
TTTTATTTCCCTCCCTCCTACCCTCAACTAAAATCAATTTCGTTCGAAAAACTAAAAATTAAAAAACTCCTGCCTAATGGTAACATATATAGTTGAAGAAATAATGTAGATTCTGATTAAATGTAATATGATAAATCTTTGTAGAAATGAATTTAATATCAGGAAGTAGTTTTTTGTATGTTTCTTTGTATAGCACAATTGAAATGATTCAAGCTTATCTAAAAACACGCCTTTGTAAGCAATATTTTGGTGACACATATGGACACTTTTAGTTATTTTATAGTTATTTTTTTTCCATTGTGTTGTGAAGCAATTTTGAGAGTGAATTTCTTTGTAATGTTTCTGCCTCAGAAACATATTATTCCATTGGTAGAAAATTGTCTTTGAATATTTCATCTCATATCTTATGTTCCATACCTATGTAAGTTGGCTAAGTTCCCTTTGAACTCTCAACCATATCTTATATATTACTGAAGTTACTCGCTTACTGCTTGGCCCATACTTGAATAGCCACCCAATCGAATAAGGGCCCAGTTCTTGAAGAACCACCCGGACTTAGGTCAGGTTTGTCTTGCACTTTCAAGGACATGTTTGACCCTGCAAGCTTTACATGACTAAAAACAGTGAGAACACTGCTACGGGCTTATGAGCACCCAAACCGTTTTCTTTGAAAGCCAGTGAAAAATAATTCACTTGAAACTGCAACCTTAGTAATTTGAAAATCTAAGATATTAATTCAAGAAATCTTCTGATCTCTTCCAGGAAATATATGCACATTGGAACCTGTTCAAGCACAACCTCTCCTTCAATGCAGATGAAGTAGAAAAGATTTGTATTAGACCGTGCAAACCAGAAATACTACAGATGTGCCTTTGTTTGTGGATATGTGGTAAGACAGAACATACTTTTTTGAAACTCAAATGATCTTGCTGGAGTGTTGGTCTTGTAAACAATATAGATTTGTCAGTGCACTTTGGTAGCAATTTTCCAATTCACAATCCTTTGGAAATGTTTTTATAAGTACCTAATGAAAATGTGAATATCTTTGTTTCATTGACAATTACCATTTTATTTCATTGAGAGTGTAATCTGAGATACAATTATGTTCTTATTTGAATGTAAGAATTTCAAAAAAGAAGAGGAAATAAGCTTGAAAGAAAAAGAAATAATTAAAAAAAAAAATAAATTCAAACATGTTTTACTATGTAGTTTATGAAATTGCTTTGAGATATAGGGGCAGTGTTTTTTGGGGTTTTTTTTTTGTATCCTACAGATACATTTCAAATGCCCTAGATATGTCTTTTTCATCACTTTTAATTACATTTTTATAGATGAGATTAAAATCATCATTTCATAATAGTAAAATAGAGAATTATTCATTAGAAAGGGAAACCAAAAGTTTAATTGCCATTTGAAGTTTGTTCCTCTTTCTGTTGATGTTAAGGAAAGGAAATACCTTTATATAGGGTTGATTTTACATTTACTACAATCTAAAGATGAAAGTTGACATTCAGATTTGTTTGTGGTTGTTTATCAAATGCTATAATATGCATAGGAAATACACATATTTTCGATGCTTGGCAGGAACAAAATAGACGTCTTTTAAAGAAGTGACTTTAGCTATGAAATTGTCAAACTTATCTGTTACATTATTCCAGCTAAGATTTTTTTTTTAAATTATCATTAAGTGTACAAACATGATGCAAAATGATTCTTGCCCATCCATTTACCCTTCATAACTTCATAACTTACAAGGTACAGAAACTAAATGTAATGTGTCATTTCTGTGCATGTGAAAGTTTACAGTGGAAAACCCTTCCCACAACTCATAGCCTATGTAATTATATGTTTCAGAATCAAGAATGCTAGTGTGATAAAAAATGACCTTAATTTACACATATTCATAAATTGTCTTTTCATTTTTTGACAGGTCTGTTATGGCAAGAGATGAAACAGTTATATCAAGACGGCCTATCTGGGCATTTCAGTAGTGTTTTCAATCATCTAGATTTTTTTATGCTCAAATTTTATATAACTTCCTTCGCTGCCAGATACATGGTTTTCATTTTTGTAAGTATGCATACTTAATTAACTAATCACAGTCTGCGTGATATAGAGAACAATCTCTCTAATAGTAATACAAAATAAGTGCTCCTCAATACTTACAATTCAATGTATCTCACTAGATATATCTGATCACTTGAGACCTGGATTCTCAAATAATAAACTTTTCTTGACTATAAACTGTTTTTAGCCTAAAGCTGTGTTTTCATTGAGTCGTTTGGAAGTGACGTTTTAGCTGAAAATCTTTCAGAAGTCTACAGTCTGAACAAAGATACGATTTTAAAGTCTGTCTAGTTGAAGTGTATTGACAAATCTTTCTTCTATTAGCATTGCCATGTGTACGCTAGCTTTAAACTTTTGCAGCTTTCTAGTCAGTACCAACCCATTGGTTTCAAGACACTTCAAATCTTTCAAAAGATTATGAGTTGCACAGAAGATAGTGATGCTGGCTTTAAGAAAAAGAAAAGTCTTTACTAGAGAAATGTAAACTCTGCTTAAGTTACTAGTAAGCAGGGGGTCAATTGACTTAAGGGACCAGTGGACCATCATTTGGAGCTTCCATATTTTGGAATTATTTTTCCATAACCACTCTATTCCCATCACATTTTTAGTCTGAATTTTCTGTATATTTATTTTTCTTCCAGACTTACAAATCTTTGGTGTATTTCAAAAGTGCCGATCATTGGCACAGACTGATAAAGAATGATAGCGAGGCTCTCTATAGGGCGTATTGGTTGACATCAGGTAAGCAAACAAGTTTGATCTCATATTTGTTTAAAACTGTGATTTTAACGAGGGGTTTTTTCTTGACCAAATATAGCAAATACAAAAATGAAAATAAGGCAATTTGAAATCTATCATACGATAAGATTTCTCTCATCAACACAACAAATTGTGTGAACTTTCTTGTGCTCTAATTGTGTATAATTATATTCCTGTGACATTTACTGCTTGTAAAATTTTGATTTTATTGTTTGTTTCTCATTTAGCTTCAGTTTTGTTCATGTTGGCGTCTTATGAATTACACAATGCACAATTTCACAACAAGCACCATCAGTTTTACACTAGCAATTAGTATTCCTATCAAACACAGTTGGATTCATTTTTTATTTCAGTAAACATTTCTACGGCATTTTGGGGGGAAACTTTTTTTCACACCTGAAAAAAGTGACATTCAGTATTGTGAGTGATACTAAATTCAGTGGTATTAATACCTCACTAATTAGTATTGTTCCTTTTCACTACTACAGTAGTGTTAGTAAGTGGAAAATAGTGATATTTTTATGCCACTTAATCTAGATTTGATACCAATTCACCACTAAATCTGACTAACAACACTATTTTTTCTGTAGTGAATAAAGATTTGTTTAAGCCCATATCAACTATTCGTCTTAATTCCACAATATAATGTGAATAGTTATCAAAGTCTAAACACTAATTGTTAGTGTTATGTGATATGAAATCCATGAGAATCTTCTTGACACAGAATTTCATAATTTTGTAATGATCTCTTTTCTTATTCCCTATTTAAATTAGATAAATGTTTTATTCTTTAATCTTTTTAACCTGATCATAAATATATTTTAAAAATATTCATCTTATCAAATTTGTTTTTAGGTCATTACCCCCCGGAATAATTGGTTTCTCAAGAAATGAAAATAATGATAATAGTGTTGTTAAAATGTATATCAAGAAAATGACATGTAATACAATTTTTTTATGATGGCCTGGATGTCATATTAACATCTTTAAAAAAACAATGAAAGGATGTTGATTAAAAAATTAATCATTGAAACAAAAATTCTAGATACAGAAAGCATGATGATGAAATTGAATACATGCACACACATTTATAGCAGACATATAAGTCAAATCATCATCCAGAAACCTGTCTTGATGAGACAGTTGCTAGGGCAATTTCCTGCTTTTTGTGGCAATGTTAAAACAACAAAGTATTTTGTTACACACACATCAACAAATTTATTTTAAATCTTGAATATTGATTTGCTAATTTTTTATTTGATTATTTTACGCTTACTATATTCTCACTTCATTTATTCTGTGGGGTATACTTTAGATGTATTCCCTATTTTGATTAGAATATTCTTCTATTCTTTAGCCTTTTCAACCTTTTTAAAGTAAAGACAGATTTTTTTGAAAGACAGCATTTTATTTTCTTATGTCATGAAAACAATTTTTTCAATGTTGATTATTTTGAAATTGCAATAAATATGTGTTTGCTAGCCTCCTCCAAATCAATTCAGGTTTAAAATGGATGAAATAAAGCACAACAAACAAATATTGCAGAAACAAATATTTATTTTTTGAATCTGCTTTTTCACAGGGTTAGGTAAGTGAATATTTTTTGCTGTCTTCGCATATATAACCAACTTTCCCACGTCAATGTTGTGAATTTCATTGTCAGGTCTTCTTGAAAAAAATGCAGGAATTTGAATAAAAACAAAACCCTATGATGTCTTATCAACTTAACACTGGCTTGTTGTTGCATGTGATTCTGTAGATAGATTGGAAAGCCTACATACCCTAGTCAAAATAAATGCATGCCAGATTTACGGAGCACGCCTGACAATGCCTGATGCAAGGATTGAGACCACTTCAGACATTTTCTAGGCAAAATTCACTGAACTCCAAAAAAATGTCTGGAGTTGTCTTAATCCTTGTGTCAGGCATGGTCAGGCATGCTCCATGCATTTGGCATGCATTTATTTAGACTAAGGTATAATGTGAATATCAAAATATTGTTATCCAAGGTATGATTAAGTAGATTATGTAGTCGACATCCTGCAAATGATGCAAGTTTAGAAGGTTAGTGTTTGATGTTTGGTTTGCTGGCCTGATTACAGTTTGAAAAAAGAGCAGCTTGACCAAATGAGAAAATGTTTGGATCATTTCATAATGTGATGGTTTCATACAGAATATTTTATGGATCTCAATTTGTTAGTACTGAGTATTGCTATGTAAAAGAATTTAAATATGAATTTGACATCAATGAAAGATCATAATGATATCACACAAAACTCATCATTATTAAGATATGTAATTCAATACCTACCTAGTTTGTGTATTACAATGTGATATATGTTCAGACAATACTGAGATGTCTCAAGGGAGCCATTGTGTAAATGATTTCAAGAAACCTATAAATGGATGTCACAGGATGATGTCCCCATTCTCCCAAAGAATATATCACATTTTGATATATTTACAGTTTGTGAAATCACTTTAATTCCTGTATGGACAACATGATCATACCATTATGATATTCTTTGATGTCAATTCTTGATTGAGAACAAACATCCAAAAGAGATCTTTTCCGAAGAATGTTATGGTATTGGTTTAGCAGCAGTAGTGGTTATAGACTTAAACATAACATATATTGGCAATGTTAGTGTGCACTGTTTAGAAAGCTTCTTATGATTATGAAGTAAGAACCAGAGATAGTAAACATTCAGTTGTCACCTAGAATAATATCCCTAGTCTAAATAAATGCATGCCAGATACATTGGACAAGCCGGACAATGCCTGACACAAGGAATTAAGACAACTCCAGGAATTTACTTTCAATGATTTAAATTCAATGATCTCCAGCATTTGGCAGGCATCAATTTCTAAGAAAATGCCTGGAGTATGTTGTCTTAATCCTTGCCCCTGGTGTTGACAGGTGTGTCCCATGCATTTATTTAGACTAGGGATACCAGTTAGTGAATGCAGCCATCTAATAAAGGGAATAAAAAGGGATCCATCTATTAGAGAACTTTTGATCCTGATCTTTTCTGTCCGTAGACAATCAAACAGGAGTAACTTTTGGGATATTCTGTTATTTATACATACTCATAAATTCATTATAGATTGATTAATAATATCAGTTGATTAGCATGTATTTTGGTTAATATCTATAGTAAAAATAAAACGGGTAACTCATGTGTTATTGTCTACAGATTATATCAGGAGCACACTTCCCTCATGTTAAAGAATCCAGTGCTATAAAAAAATGGTTGTCACTAGTCAATCTATTTCTCAAGTTGTATCCTTTGTTTGGAATATTAATAAGATTGACCTGTTTCTTCAGGTAGAAATTTTCCTTTTACACATTCTGGAGTTTAGAGTAAACTTTCCAGCTTGATTTGATCTTCAAAATCTATTACAATGCCTTTGAGACTACATGCTTGGTGTGCACTATATTGAAGCTTGAAATGTATGAAGTAGTTTGCACTCTTTACAGAACTTAATTGGTGTTTGTGGCCTGAAATAGTGTCCAGAACGGAGTCCTACAATTATAAAACAAAAACGGGGAACTGTTATGAGGACTTTTTTCTGCAACCTGATATTAAAATAACTTCCATGATTATGTATTCCAATCCCTTTTAATTGTAATTGTTATTTCAATAAAATTCTGTACTAGTAAATATTTGGTTGAAAACATATGACCAGAGTACTGTCTGCATATGTTTGAATGGTGCAAAACAAAACTTTTCAAGAAGGTGGATGTAAACCAAGTTTGACAAAGTTTTGTACCAGGTCTACATTAGCAAACATTTGTTTTCAATGCATAATTATGCAGACACAGAGTTTGGTCATGGTTTTTTTAAACAACTATTTGCCAGTGATACTAGACTTTACAGAAACAATATTTCAGGCCACAATCTCCATTTGTGTTTGAATTCTTCTGTATTCTGATGGAGTTCGCTGTGGCCCAGTAGTAAGACTGGCTGTATAGATTTACAAGGAGTTCAATGTATGGATAACATTAGTTTTTACATGTATCACAGCACTGTATAGAAAACTATTAGAAATAGATGCACAATTACTGTTGAATGTCTTTTTGTGTTCTTTGATGTTGGAAATATCATGTTCCTGCCATGCTAACTTATCATGAAGCATAGTTTTATTTTAGGACTGGATTAGCGGACCAGACTGATTCAGAATCTGATGGGGGAAAATTTAAATCAACTCTGAAAAAAACCCATATCTTTTCACGTAAAAAAAATGCCAAGAAACAATCTTAAAACAATGAAAAAGACATTTCGCAAAGTTTCTTCTACCTTTTCACTATATTCTGGATAAAGAAACATTACTTTTGTTATCAAAAGTTGAACAAGGTGTCATATTATTCTATGCATTGCATTTGTGAAACTCTGTTTCTAGAACATGACATTAAAGCACAACATGCAGCAGTGTATAATACTCCCAGAATTACTTAGACAGCCATGAATTTCCCTATGATAGCTAACATAATTATATAGATCATACCAGGCAAAGCTGTATATTTTTCCATATTTGTCTTTTGAAATGAATCCACTGGATAAGATGCACTGTTTTTGAAATCTCTTTTCTACGTATCATTTTCAATAACAAGTCATCTATCTTTATTGTATTTTCATAGGCCATTCTAAATTAATTATTTGGTCGATGAATTTTTTGACATGGCAGTCAGTTTTGTTTTTTTATCTAAATGTAAATTAGACTACACTTAGCCTTCGGAGTAGAAAGGACGGAAAGAAGTGAAGTGGTTCATTTTGTATTGAATAACACAAATATTTAATAATGTACAAACAACCTCTTGATAGTTCTCTGAGTACTAACCAAAACTCTATGTTTACAAGCCTACCATTTTTAAAATTTATTTTGTTGCTTAAATTTGGCCTCAAAAGCAAAATTGACAAAAACAAATCTTGTTAGCAAAAGGATATTCCCAGCCGCAGTCATCGACCAACTAATCAATTTAGAATGGCCTTACCTTATTTAATGATTATATATTTTACAAATTACATTTTATATCAGTCATCTTATACTGATCATACAAATTGTTTACAGTTATCTTGTTACATATATATACAATATGTACTCTGATTAATACTTCAGTGACACTGTTTGTATACATCAAAAAGGCCAAGCAAAATGATATTGTTTCTGGTTTCTTCTTGAGAAAAACTACATCAGCATAATTATCTTCTTAAATATCTATATCAATGCAATATTTCTATACACCTTTTGGATATAATCAATTGTATATTATTTTTTGATAATTACATAATTATGTAGACTTTTGTTAATAAGATGAGACAGAAACGGAAACAACATTATTTGTTGGTAAGGCCTACTGTTATAGCTTTATAAGATACCCCCCATTCATATTTGTTATCATGGAGAACTGCTTTCATTTTTCCATTGGGGCTTGTTTTAGAACAGCAAACATGAGCCAACATGGAGTAGAGCTATTCTTTTCAAACTTTACATATGAGCACAAATTTTCATAATTTTAATGATATGAGGTGAACATTATCCCTAATTGAAAAGCTATTCACTGTAGTCATGTAAGTTTGATGTCAAAATCAAGAAAGCTTTACAAAGAACCATTACATACCATTACATTGAATAAAGCAAATTTATCCAGCAAAGATTTAGCTTCAATTCTAAATCCACAATAATAATCCTTTGAAAGATACACTGTAGATTTTTGAAGTGCCTTAAAGAATCCTAAACAAAGAGACACTTTCTAGTTCTTGAAATTATTACACAAATTGTCAATAAGTTAATTAGACCATAAAGATCATTCACATGATCAAGGCCTTTAGAGAAGGCAGAAACTATTTGCTAATAAGTTAACAGTTATACTTTTGAAGTGCCTTAAAGAGTCCTAAACTAAGAGATCTAGTTCTTACATCATTGACAGTGTAAACAGAGCTTATTACTTCTGTCCACATTGTCAAACCTAAGGTTTCATAAAACATGATTTCCAGTGCCTTAATTCAAAAGTTTTATTTGGTTATCTTTTCAGGCGGTCCAGACAGTTCTTTCCCCATAATAAAATATGGTTGCCCAGATATTTTCAATTATCAGCCATTTCCTTTAATAAGCAACCAATGCTTTAGGGTCCACCTGCCACAAAATTCTAATGCAACCCATGCAAACATCTGACATCCCAATAATGCTCTAAGGTTAGCTTTGAGAAAGTTAAGTCAACCTTTCACCTGTGAACATAAAATGACAGAGAACATCTTCAAAGGGGGTCTAGACAGAAGGCTAGAAAAAATGAACAATGTCTAGTTTCCTTCCTTTTGTTTCTAGAAATTAACTGCAATCATATTTTCTTTTTTCAGACAGATTTTATTGGGATGCCTGGGATCCACAGAATATTTGTGAAGCCTTTTATTCGGTAGCTAATATTCTCAACTTTGCTAGATTGTTTTACCTTCTTGCTATCAATGAACACCTTGGGCCGCTATTGATATCTTTAGAAAGAATGTTGAAGGTAGGTCTTTAACTTGATCTTATTATATTTGCATGGCCTATAGGCATTCCAAAGATATTTAGCATTTTAAAATTTCTGTGTTATCACTGGCCCCACCAACCCTAATTAAAACCCCCAGAGTACACACATTTTTTTGACTGGAGCCCATTGAACTGTCAGGTTGATGCTTCATTTGTTTTTCCATTGTTTCTATCCCCATAGCAACTGGGATCACTTCCTGTGGATCAGATGCTAGTCCATTTCAGGTTACTTTTCCAGAATAGTCTGGTGTCCATTCAATGTGTCTTCAGTGAAAGCATCTTGCTCCAATCCAACTCCTTATATGGAGAAATGTGTTATTTTGAACCATAAACTTCTCTCGTAACTGTTCATCAAATAATTCCTCTGCTTTACAGAATTTTGAAAATGCTTCTTATTACAACACTATTCAGCAACTCTTCTTTCATCTGAAATATTTTTTAAGAAGGCCAAAAATTAGGAAACACATTTTATTTAATTTTTTGGTGCAGTAAGTTGGATGATTTTCTCTTCATTACAAGATCAGGGGAGGGGGGGGGGTAGATTTGATGCAAAATGATATCAAGCATGTGGTTTTGTGTCTTTTTGAAAACAATTCTAAGTTAATCTCGAGTTTCATGTAGAGTGATCTTGTATGTCAGAAACATCTGTCTAAACTTACTGCAGTCGCATAAACTATAGAGCATTCCTTAATGGACAAGTCGTTTAAGTGCTTTTGAGATCTGACAAGAATATGATCATGGACAATTGTTTTTCCAGTGTGCCCCATTAAGAGTTGTGATGGGATAATACAAAAAAATAGGAACCATTCATGAATTTTGCAGGTTATATCAGATTGCTTGTAAATGTTCTTAGAGAATGCACTCAAAATTCTGGACATACTTTCAAGGATTTGAATGAGAGATATACAGCAACAATGTTTTCTGCAATTAAATCCATACAATGGACTTCCATTGTTCTAGCATTTCTACTATGGGTGGTAAAAATTGTTTCCTTTAACATCCAGAAGAAGGAACATAAGAGGTGGACCTGCGTCATGGAGCCTGCCCCCATGGCATGTAAAAGAACACAGATAGCAACAGCTGAAAACAATGTTGTTATTTGTCTCTCATTCTCTACTTAAATTATGAACAATATCATGGAAACAAAAAACATAGAATTGGAAAACCCTCCTAAGGCTTATTAGGAGAACATGTTCAGTTCATACTAAAAAGACTACCATGGTAAAATGGGCTACAAATAAAAAATAAATAAATCCCTTCCACAATTAGGGGGGGGGGGCATTGAAAAATACAGTCCAAATTTGAAGTTTTCGAACCTCAAAGAAACAGATTTTGAATCTATGCCATTTGTATAATGATGTCTTGCCAATGAAGTATCTTTATCCTTATAAATCTCTACACAAACTATTTCACTATACAATTCAAAATATCAATTACATTCCGAAGAAATTTAGGGATTATATTCAGAAATTATAAGAAAGATCGTTTGCACAACTGGATTTAATTTGTATCCTTGTTTCTATATGGACATATAAAAATATGTCATTTTTAAAAGCTCTATGGGAATTTAACATGGGGAATCCTGTCAGGAAAAGGCTTTAATTGGCACTCCATTTGAAGCATGTTCTGGTGAGATTACCCATATCGAATTCCCCTAGAGATTTTTGAAATAAATTTTTTTCCATAAAATATTAAAAAAAGATTAATTATCTATAAATTGTGGAAATGATTTATTTTCTGAACTTTCATGAAAATTATTACTTTAGAAAAAAACTTACACATTTAGTATGAAAAAAGCATGTCTGTCCTTGTACATCTCATCGATCAATAAATTGTGTGAAACCTTTTTGAGACAATTGTTGGAAACATATTCTAATTTTCTCCTGAGCATATTTTTTTATAGGTAAAATGAATAATTTATTGTATTTATATATTGAGGTGAGGGAAAATTAAGATTCAATTGATTTACATGTATATCTGTCTGTGCATGACAGTCAATGTGATTTACATTTCTTTTCTTTGCTTTTCTCTCCAGGATTTGTTAAAATTCCTGGTGACATTTATCCTGATCCTCCTTGCATTCATGGTAGGGTTACACAACCTTTACTGGTATTATGATCCCAATTTCCGTCGGCAAGTGGAAACCATGGATCACAATATAAAAACCAAAGCTGAGAAGGGATTCGGAAAGTGAGACTTTTTTTTATGTCTTTATAGTTTCATCTTTGTTTTTCTTTGAATTGAATTGATTTTATTAGTGGTCACTGCTATATTTTCAATTCATTGCAATTGTTAACAAGTTTTTGGTACTCTTTGCCTGAAAAAAAAAGAACAACAGATTTTTAAATCATTTGTAAAAATCAGTTTTTCAGGATGAAAATATGTTATGTTTATTTGATTGATATCCCCATAGCTTGGTATATTAATTTTATTTGTCCAAAAATAGGAATATAGACTAATGGCATAATATTATACAAAAAAACAAGTTACGTCAGTCCTGGTTCTTGAACAGCTCAGCTTCTTATTCGAAAAAAAAAATGTGCTTATAAAAAATTAATTACTCGTCGTAAATGAAAACCAAAGATAAGAGCAAACCGGAAACTTCTCATTTATATTTTTGAAAGCAATACATTATGAAAAGGAAATTCATTTTTTTTATAGATTAATTATGTGCCTAGATCTTACATCTGTATAAATATATATAATTTATCGTACACTTCTGGGAACTGGGTATTTTGAAACTGTTCTCATATTTCTTCTTTTACTTGATTATAATGGGTTGTTTTTTTCAAAATATGTTCATATAAGGTCAATCTTTTCAAGTGTCTATTAATATGGTTAACTGAAACCACTGATTGCTGTCGTCATAGATTTATGTTGACAAAATATTGAAGATAGTACAACACCCACACAATAATGATAATACATGATAGTGAAGATAATGATGATGATGATGATGAATGATGATAACAATAATAATAACTAATAATAGTAATAATAATAATCATGTAAGCAAAATTTCAACCAGTAAAAAGTTCAACTTTTGTATTCATATATAAACACTGGTTAGATGAATCTATATGACTCAACAATGATAATGATAATGATAATGAATGATCATGATATCCTTGCTCTGGTAAATTAAATGTTGGATCACAATAAATAATTTACAAACAAACCATAAGTTATATGTACATAAAAATAAGCCCACACAATTTTTGCTTGATTTTGTGGCTAAATCGGACATAAAAGCAAACTTTAATTTTTTTTTATCAGTCACGAAAAAATGGAAAGGCTGCATCCAGCATCCAACTAACCAATTTAGAATGGTAGAGCTAATATCCTATACAAGTATCTAAACATAGTGATAATGAATAGGCTTACAATTATGTAAATTGTGATAAGGTTGGGACAACAAGGCAATAGTGCAACTATAGGGTTAGGGTCAGGGTTAGGGTTAGGATTAGGTTAACCTAATCCTTATCCTAACCCTATCTCTTTAAAACATGTAGATACTTGCATAGGAAATTACCTCGACCGTTTAAAATGGCATAACTTAGCTTCTTTTTCAATTTATCTCATTTTAACATGTAACATGTGATTATTTTATTGTACTGTATTTCTACTTTTTCCCTTTTTTAATTGACTTTTGTAGCATAGAGTTAACTTTCCGAACAGTTTTCTGGGCAGTTTTTGGTCTCAGTGAGTCAAAAATTGTGGAATTGGATGGGTACAACAGCCGATTCACTGAAAGTGTGGGTTACATCATTTTTGGTGTTTATAATTTCTCTGCTGTGATAATACTCTTGAACATGTTGATAGCAATGATGACAAGATCCTTTGAGAAAATAGCAGTAAGTATTACTTTCAATATTATACGTCATTGCTCACCATATATATAATGCGAGTAATGGAATACAGAATGAAAAATACAAATTGTACATTGTCAGTCATCAAGATCTCAAGAGGAGATCAAAAGTTATGAATAAAACTTTCAAAAAGGTGTGTTTTATGAACAAAATAATATAGATTAGGCCATACCAAATTGATTTGTAGATCGTTGGACCCGACCGAGGGTAAAATTCGCGTTTCAACTTTTCTTTTTCT